>RJWT010047220.1:0-11335 GCA_004365215.1 Cuniculus paca | reverse complement strand
CTAGGACTGGAAGTCCCATTTGACCCAGCTATTCTACTTCTGGGCATATTCCCAGAAGAAGTGAAATCATCTTACCACAGTGATGTATGTGCACCCATGTTTATAGCAGCACAATTTGTAATAGCCAAATCTTGGAAACAACCCAAATGCCCATCGACTGAGGAATGGATAAAGAAGATGTGGTACTTTTATACAATGGAGTACTATTCAGGTATAAAAAATGATCACCTTGAGGCTTTTATAGTTAAATGGATGCGACTTGAGAGCATACTCATGGTGAAATAAACCAAACACACATGTGTAAACACCGCATTGTCTCCCTAGTGTAAGAAACTGAAAGACTCAATAAGATACAAAATTACCTATAAATATGGAGAAAAGATTCTGAAGTCCAGTGGTGCTTTTATTCTTTGATTTGATTGGTTTAAGTCCCTTTCCTACTATTTGATTGCAATATGTGAGAAGATAGGAACAGCTCTTTTGAAAAATGGGACACTACGGGAGCCATTGCTGGTTTCTTGTTGGCCGACTTGAAGGCCTGTAATGCTCTTTTGTTTTATCTGGTTTTATTTTATTTTGTTTTGTTTGAGTTTATTGTCTGTGAATGTATATTGTCTGTGAATGTATGAACAACCATTTTGAAGAAAGCAAGAGACACTAGGGTAACCATTGTTAATCTCCTGTTATGTTTTGAAAACCTGTATAGCTTGCAGTGTTCTGTTTTGAAATGCTATATTATGTTTGACTCTATTCTGTTTTCTTTTGCTTTGTTTTGTTCTGTTTTGTTTTGTTCTATTCTCTTTAAAATAAAAAAATAAAATAAAATAAAATAAAATTTTGTAATGTGTTAAACCTTTACTATAAAAGCATATAACTGTATTAAATGGTCGTGTAAGCTTTTCTCTTTGGAAATGTATTTCTCAATTCCATAACTAAAATGCTATAGATATTTAAATCCATAACAGCCCAAATAATATATATTTAGATCACATTATCTTTTGGGGTGACAGTTTTTCCCTTAGAATAAAGAATATGAAATTGAAAAGAGAAGTCATGCAGTGTTTTTTAAAATTATTGTTTATGGGATGGGATACAGCTCAGTGGTAGACTGCTTGCCTAGCATGCACATGACCCTGGGCACTGCTTAGGATTGTAACAGTTGAATAATATGGTTATTCATTTTGTCAGTTGGTATTCTTTATTAGTACACGTTTGCACCATATAATGATTGTATCACTTGTGGGGAGTTAGTGCCTGTAATCTCACATCTCAAGTCTTTTCATCCCCTTTCTCTCTCCTCCATCCCCTTCCCTCCATCTCTTGATACCTTTCTCATTTGAACAAAATCACTCTACTTTTTATCATCTGTCATTTATTTTGCTCTTTATTTATATTTTAAATTCTTCATAGATGAGAAACCTTGCAGTATTTAAGCTTGCATGTCAGATTTATTTCATTTAACATTATTTATGTTATTTGACTATGTTTATGTGGCTTCTTATAGTATAATAGTATAATGTTTATATTATAAACACTTGGCTTTCAGTTCTACCCTTTCACTTTCCCCATTTTTACTTATCATTGTCTTGAGCATGACACGGTGCTAGAATTTTTGTTGCAATTAGCAAATGTGATAAAAGCATTGAGGAAACCTATACTCTATTTTATAAATTGGCAGTTCTGTTCTTTCTGGTACTCTATGATACATTCTGCAATCAATACCTCTCTGTGCAAAGAATTTCTTTCAGTCATCTTTAAAGGGTGAGTCTGCTAGCAGCATAATCTTTGATTTAGTTTGCTGTTGTTGTTGTTTGTGTTATTGCTTCTGTTTTGTTGTTTGTTTTTGCAGTGTTGGGGTTCAAACTCAGGGCTTCATTCATGCTCGCCAAGTGCTCAACCACTGAACTCTGTGCTCACCCAACACGACCAGGAAACTGACTTCAGTTCTCTTTCATCTTAGAAAGATTTTATTTTGCCTAGATATAACTTGTGAGATAATTTCACTGAATACAGAATTCTTTAGAAAAATATGCCACTTGTGGCCTTTGTGGTATCAGATATTTATTATTGTGAAAATCACTTTTTCCATGTACATGATATGTTATTTCTACCCATTTGCTTTTTGAACCTTTTTTATTGGATTTTTATCCTTTAGAACAATAATAATGATGATTCTTAGCTTGGCCTTTTTTAAATTTCCTAATTGGAGTTCATTCAGTTTCTTGAATCTGTAAGTTTGCTTTTTAATAAATTTAAGAAATGTTCAAAATTGTTTCTTCTAAAACACTTTCACATGGCCAAACTCCCAAAACTGTTATACAGATTTAATGCAATCCTGATCAAAATACCATTAGCATATCTCACAGATCTAGAGAAAATATTCCTGTAAGTCATATGGAACCATAAGAGACCTAGAATAGCAAAGGCAGTCCAGGACAACAAAAGGAAGGCAGGAGGCATCTCAATCCCTGACTTGAAGTCATACTACAAAGCTACTGTGATAAAATCAGTATGGTACTGGCAAAAAAACAGACCTGAAGATCAATGGAACAGATTAGAAGATGCAAACACAGCTAAAAAGACACTCAGCTACCTTACATTTGAAAAAGGGGCTAACCACGTTCACTGAAAGAAAGATAACCTCTTTAATAAAAAGTGCTGGAAAAATTGGCTTTCCACATGCCAATGACTGAAACTAGACCCATGTCTATCACCATGCACTAAACTAAAGTCAAAATGGAGCAAAGATCTAAATATTAAAATACAAACACTAAATCTACTTGAAGACAGGTAGGTAGAAATCTTGAAGACATAGGGGTAGGCAAAGAGTTCATGAACAAAACGCAAACCACATGGGAAGTACTTCAAAGAATCAACAACTGGGATCTCATCTTATTGAAAAGTTTTTGCACTTCAAAAGAAATCACTAACAGAGTGGAAAGAAACCCCACAGAATGGGAAAGAATTTTAGCCAGCTGTCCCTCAGACAAAGGGCTTCTCCCTAGAATATGTAAAGAATTGAAAAACATCAGGCCCCTCAAATTCAAAGACCCAATCCAAAAATGGGCATCTGAGATGAAGACGTACTTCTTAGATGAAGAAATACAAATGGTAAATAAATACATGAAGAAATGTTCAGCAGCACTGGGCATTCGAGAAATGCAAATTGAAACAACATTGAGGTTCCATCTCATTCCAGAAAGAATGACTGCCATCCAGAAATCAACTGATAACAAAATTTGACAAGGCTGTGGGGAAAAAGAAACCCTTCTCCAGTGTTGATGCGAGTATAGACTGATGACCACTGTGGAAATCAGTATGGAGATTCCTTAAAAAACTAGGATTGGAGGTCCCATTCAACCCAGCTATTTGTCTCCTGGGTATCTTCCCAAAATAATTAAAATCATCATACCACAGCGATACATGTGCACCCATGTTTATAGCAGCACAATTTGCTTTGAGGATAACAATATGCAAGATAACAACCATTGGTAAATTTCTATTGTCTTGTTTTGAAATCCTGTATCACCATTGTTTGTTGTTGCTGTTGTTGTCATTTTGTCTTTGCTGCTGCTTTTTTTGTTTGTTTGCTTCTTGATTTTTCTGGGGTTTTTTTCTCTTGAATAAAAAAACAAGTTCAATGAAAAAAAGAAACTCTTTCACCTTCCTTTCACCTGTCTTGTAATTTCCTTCTCTTCATGGGTGATGAAGCACTGCATCTTTTATTATTTTATTGCTGCACAGGTTCCAATGGCCATATTCTTGTCTTTTCTATCCGTCTTTTTCAGCCTATTTTTACTCTGCTCTTTGAATTGGTTACATTGTTTTGTTCTCAAATTTACTGATTCTACCCTCTGTCATTAACACTATTTCCACCATCTGGCAAGATTTTTATTTCTGGATGTTTTCAAGTCTCGATTATTTCTATTTGGCTCTTTTTGTAACTTTGGTTATACTGATATTTTCTACTTGTTATTAGTTTCAAGATAACTTGTCATTGTTTTTGAATCTTATGGCAGCGTCTTGAAAATTATCAAATTCAACATCTAATTCATCTTGGTGTTGAGATCAGTGCTTTATATTATGTGATTTATGTTTGGTTCGATGAGTGATTTGTAGTGCATCTTTGACATATTGGAAGCCTTTGGGTTCTACTCAAGTCTCTTGCTTTAGTGGCCAGTCACCCTATTTATATAGAAGATGTATACTCTTGCCTATTTCTATGGGCTGTGACAACTTACTTTTCAGAGTAAGTTACTTTGTGTTGTTCATTGGTCTATTTGGTTCATTTGGTGGCAACAGGCTTCCTATCAGCTTCTTTGGTGCTTCTGGGAATGAGCATTTCCTCAGGTCATGGAGTATCTCAATTGGATAAGGAAGTTGTCTTCTGTGTTGACAAAGATACTTCCCATGCAGGCCACTTTTTCCGTATCTGGATTCCTGGTCCTGTTGTTACCTGGCTTCTTGGTGACTTTGGGTCAGAAAAGAGGCTCTCAAGACTCGTGGGACAAGAAGCTTCCTGTTCTGGGCATTTGTCATAGTAAAAGTCCTCAAGCTGATGTTGCCAGAACATCTGCAGTCCTAGCCCTGGAGAGGAAGAAGAATGCTCCCCTGATCACATATTCTCAACAGGGCTCCTAGATGATGCCCATTGCAAATGCTGCCCTGCTTGCCTATATTATTGACTCCTCAAGAAAGGCTGAATGTAGGTTACTTCATTCTGTTGAGCTGGAAGACATTTGCTGTTCTGTTGTCTCTATGATCCAAGGTCCTCAGCTACTCCTATTTTCCTCTTTATGCATTTCAAAACTCTACCAAGGATGTCTTTTACATAGTTGCTAGGCTAATCACTGTGCATCACTGGATGGAATATCAAATATCATATCTAGTTCATAAGTTCAAGTCAAAAGTCTGGCATATTATTTGGAAACATTCATGATGCCTTCCTCATAATATATACCCAGTATGTATTTATGGAGTTAACACATGAAGAAAATCACAGTACAATTTATTGATGCTGAAATACAAATTTTTGTTGAAGGTTGTTAACAGTCATCAAGTTTTTTCTCCTATACAGTAGGCTCATTTTATCTACAGTTTAGCTTTCCACAGTTACATTACCATGTTGTATATAATACCTACTTGTTAGTCACTTCATAGCTGTCTCAATTATCAGATCATACTTGTGTTCAAGTAAACCTTCTTTTTCCTAATAATATCCTACAAAACACAAAAGTTCTGATGCTAGCAATAAGAATACGCCAAAAAGAAGCTGCAGAGAGTTTCCTTTAAAAGAAAAAGTACAAGTTACTGACTTAACATTGAAAGGAGAAAAAACATGCTCAGGTTGCTAGGATTCCATGGTAAGAATTAATCTTCTATGCATGTAGTTGTGAAGCTAATGCTGGTTTTGCTGTCATATTTCATAGTACAGAAGTTATGACCACACTAGATTATGAATGCTTCATTGAAATGGAAAATTTACTAAATTTATCTATGTAGGTGTCTGTTCATATGAAAAAATCATAGAATGTTATAGAACTTCATAGGATTAGCAATTTCAAGCATCTACAGTTGGGGGAGGTCTTAGGATATATTCCCTGTAAATAGATAAAGACCAGTATTATTGCTGTTGTGCTTGGTGGAAAAAACAGATCTCTGGTTATCTACTTTTTTCAAATCTCATAATGGATTCTAACTCCTAGCCACTCACTCTTGACTTACTTTGGTTAACTTATTATCTAGGTACCAATCACATAGCTATATTGTTTTCACAATGACTTAATTCCCACCTGGGTCCCCTTTCTTGTAGAGCATGTGTCATACATGACATACAACATAATAGCAAAAATACCATAAAACACCAACAAATGAAATTGAAAGCAAAGCTTTCCAAATATTTTTCTCTTTCTAACTCCTTTGTAGGTCCCACATCCATTAACATAAAACACTAGACCTTTCAACTTGTTATCAGATGAAACAGTATCACTAAATAGTTTGGTATATTTAATGTCTCGCACTGCAAAATTGCCAGCCTGTAATGTATAGTTTATGTGTATTTTATATGTATTTTCACTTATCCCTAGTGATTAAATGACTTTCATAATTTATAACATAAAATACAACAAATAAAGTACAAATAACATCAATCTCCCTCTAAAGATGTCAAATAATTTTAATAAACATTGTATTCTAGCATTAGAAATCAGATTTTTACCAGAAAATCACAGGTATTATATTATAGTTTATATTACTTTCTACTCTTGGAAATATATGTTCTGTCCTAAATCATAGAAGCATAAGTCAAAAAATTACATGGATATTTGCCATCAGTCTTGCAACTCTGATACTCTTCCATGGTTTGCAAAACAATGCATATGTATTACCTCAGATTAGTCTACTTAACTACTCAAATCAAGCATGTCCATATCAAAACTTTCACGGTATATAGAATTCAATATTATTCATCATTAAATGTTTTAGCATAACTGTTAGATTCTAATTACACTTTAATTGTACTCAGTTGTAGGTAAAGTATGTGGTTTTCCTTCTTTCATAGCAAGAAATACATTAAAATCTTAATAAAAAGGCTATCTATATTTAACTTGTGTTCCGATAAAAATATTGACTCAATATAACAAATAAATTACCTAATGACAGGGACCTTTTAAACGAATAGGCTTAAGAGAGACTGAATTCAGTAAGAAGTATATATGAAATAAATGAGGTATTATGCATGGTCTTTTCTATTTTAATTGGCTCAAGCACTCACTACAGGATTATTTCCCAATTCAAGGAAAGTAATTCTACTCTCATTACTAGCTGAATACCCACTCAATAAAAATAGTTCTGAGGTAATTTATTGCTTTACCATACATTGGAGAAAAGAAAGTATCTCTATAGAATTACAAATTTAATAATGGAAATGACTTCAGATAATAGAAAATTCTCTCTCTCCATAGATTTGAATTCCCATCCACAAACATTTTTCAGAGACAAATCTGATAACCAAGAATTTTATCTTTGAAATTACAAGGATTATTTTGTCTTTCTAACCATTAGCAGACAAATATGGACTGACATATCCTTAACTGGAACTTATTATGCAAAAGTTATCCCAGAGACCACACTATTGATTGGCACTATCAGAAAATTTAAAACTCTTAAGGTAATTTTTAATAATTCCTGAAGGCTTTCTCTTTACTCTGAAATTTTAAGTATTCACATAGAAAACATATTTGAAAATAAAAGCAAAAGAAAAAAATCTTTGAAATGTAGTATTTAACTAAACAATTAAACATATCTTGTACACAGTGAACTTAAGCATATCTTCATCAAACTGTACCTAACATCACTGTAAAACCATGTTATCCTCATGATAACAAATACAACTTACTAGATTAAAAAGGGGTCTTATTTGCATATGACAACTCACAGGAGAATTTCTCATCTTTCTAAGTTTTGCCTTGTTTTGTTTTAAAAATCCTTCTGATTGCTTCATGACCCAAAAGCTGATCTACAAGCAGCAAAACTACAGTTATATACAAGCCCCAACAGTTCAAACTTCAGAGAAAGGTACACAGTTTTCCCTTCTGTTATTAGATATAATAGTTAATAGTAAGCGTGCCATACTTTGCAATCAGCCCAAATACAAGATCTCAGGAAATCAGTCACATTTCTTGTCTCTGCTCTTATAAGACCTTCAGTAGTGACACTACTTAGAAATGGCTTTTCTAGAGTGTTAGCTTAATGTGGAAGATAAAGATAATTGAAGTCTGTCCTGGTACATGGAAAAGGAAGGTCGTATTTTCGAAGTACTATAACTTAGAAATCCTAAATCCTATTCAAATATCTGAAGTTTTATACCACTTCTTTTTTCTCTCTGATAATTCTCTACTCTCATCATTACTTCCCTTCTCTTCTTGACTACTCCCACTCCAAATGCACTGGTCTCTGGCTGATCCCCTGGCCCTGGGCCTTTGCACCAGATGAGCCATCTGTCTAAGATGCTCTTCCCCAAGATTTTCAAGAAATTTGTTCCTTCAATGCTTTCAAATTTTTTTCTTCAATGAATTACCCAGAGAACACACTTTAAATTAAAAATTCGCCCTTCACATAGTAACACTCTTTGTCTTCCTCCCTCAGCTCATTTTTATCCATTTTACATGATAGTTTTCCATATGCCATTTAATTCACTCAGCAATTTGTTTATGTTCTATCATCCCAT
This sequence comes from Cuniculus paca, assembly GCA_004365215.1. Lineage (NCBI taxonomy): Eukaryota > Metazoa > Chordata > Mammalia > Rodentia > Cuniculidae > Cuniculus > Cuniculus paca. The sequence continues at coordinate 3,108 of RJWT010047220.1, read as the reverse complement.
GGTAATTAGAGCTCTACAAAGGTAAAAACATCTGTTGGTTTTATTTATTGCTGTACAAGTAGTGTCCAGAACCATACTTGAAGAAAACGAATGTTCGATAAACATTTCTGGAATAAATGAATGCAACATGAAAGGAACGTTGATGATATATTGAATATATGGAATAGATTGAAGAATAAGGAAATGTATAGTGCTTGGTGTAATTTATAATATATAACAATGCTTAACATAATTTTGGTATAGAAAATGAACTTTTGGGCCCTAGAACATTAGTGAATGCCCAAAAGAAATACTTTTGCACTTGGCTTCCCAGTTTTCTGACACGAATTACAGTAACTACCTTTGCCAGCAGGTCAGCGGCTTGCGAAGGACTCACCTTCACCACCACCATGCAACTGTACACGACGTGAACTTCTTGTTCCAACTCGGGTGAAACTGAAATGGGAGTTCCGTGAGCAGCAGTCAACATGTCCCATGAGTGGATGTGATCCGTGCCCCTGCCGGGATTATTCTCATCTTTCATCTTCACAGTGTGGGCTGGAGTCCTGCTTTCTCTTCATAGTAGACAGAGCTGAATCTGACTCTCAAACTTAAGAGAAAAGCATAGATAAAAGCACAGTGTTGTACATATACAAATTCATATCTTTTTTTTCCTCCTTTCCTTCTTTTCTCCTTTTCCCTGAGATATTTTTTCCCTTTAAGCAGTTTCTTACCCTTTCACAATATTTATTGAGGACTTTGTATCTTATTTACTCTTTCAGTTTCTTACACTAGGAAGACAATACAGGTTTATATATGTGGGTTTGATTTATTTCACTTATGAGTATGATCTCAAGTCAAACTTATTGTTGTGAAGATATGAACAACTATTTTGAAGAGAACAAGAGACACTAAGGTAGCCACTACTGATTTCCTGTTGTCTTGTTTTGAAGTCCTGTATTGCTTGCATTGTTCTGTTCAGATCTGCTTTGTTCTGTTTTGTTTTGTTCTCTTTAAAAAAAAAAAAAAAGCACAGTGGTTTCTTCTTAATTTTCCTTTCCTGAAAGTGCAAGGTTTCTCAGTAGATTAGGAATTTGCGCCTTCTAAAGTTACGAACCAAAAAAGTACATGAAGGATTCTAGTACTCAAAGATTATGGATCACTTTCTTACACTATTAAGATGAGTATAATTCATTCATCTATAAATTGGTAAGTTAAATGATTCCCTCTTTCACATATTTGTGGTGACCTTCATAGGAAATTATAAATTTATAACCTATAAGCAAACTATACCAATATGACTTATTAATATATACATTTCATTAAAATTGCTTAAGTAACATTAAACTTAATTCTAATTAGCATATCATATTTAATTATAATTGAATTAATTTTCTTAAGGTTTATCTTGATCTTTTCAGTCAGCTGTAACAAAATATCAACAGAGTTGAGATTTATGAAAACAGAACTACCTGGGAGTGGCGGCACATGCCTGTAATCTCAGCATTTAGGAGACTGAGGCAGCAGGATCACCAGGAGTTCCAGGTCAGTCTGGGTTACTAGGTGAGTTCAAGGCCAGCCTACACTGCATAGCAAGACTTTGTCTCAAAACAAACAAACAAACAAACTAGAATGGAACTTGGCTGTGCATGAACACTTGTAGTCTCACCACTCCAGGAGAGGCTAAGGGAAGAGGATGGCAAGGTAAAGCTCCAACTGGGCAACCTAGCGGCTTAGTGAGACCTTGTCTCAAAATATTTTTTTTTTAAAAGGGTAAGGATGTAGCTCAGTGTGAAGGCACAGGGTTCAATCCCCAGTACTGGAAAGGAACAAGAATATAATTTTATTTCCCCCAGTACCAGAGGTGGGGTGGTCACAGTGCAAGGTGTTGACAGGTCCGTGATTCTCCTGGCCCACAGGTGACAGCTTCCTCCTGTGTCCTTGCAGGGAAGCAGAATGTGGGGCTTCCCCGTGGCCTCCTTTAGTCCATGTAGCAGCTTCACAACCTCATCAAAGAGCTTCCTGTCATGCTCACCTTGGAGATGAGAATTACTGCACATGAATGAACACGAGGGCCACAATCACAGAGTCTGTGCTGTGCCTCTTTATTAAATTTATTTACATCACATTACTGAGCATAATCATCACTGTGCTGATGACCCACAATGTAAACTACTTCCAACAACTACGGAAGTAGTTGAGAGAAGACTGCCTGAGTTCAAATACCACCTCTCCTGCCAAGTACCTCAGTGTGTTTTTAAGTCTTCTCATTTGTAGAATGGAGATGTCATATATAGTTAAAAACATTAAATGAGGAAGTAAATATAAGCTTTCATGATAGACACTGGTGAATAATGCAATCTATATAGCGGTTAGTTCATTACATTGTTGACATTATGAATACACTTTAAATGAATTTTATTATGAAATAAATATTCCCAACTAAATCTTAGAGTTGCCTTTTCAAATCTGTAAAATAGAGAAGGCTCACTACTTTGTCCTTTGAAGGAATAAATCCAGGCAGGGTTTATAACCATTTGGTGAGTGAACTTTTCAGACATGTCCCCTGTGCGAGTGGCCTGCGGGACAGCTGGGCAGCTCTGGAGCGGCGCAGGGCGCTGGTGAGGCCTCTGAGCAGAAGAAAACTGCACGGAGTTTGCTTTCACCGTGTTTGATGGCATTTAGCGCTCAGCCAGATAACCTGAGACAGTCTTCTCATCTCAGAAACTCTAGCTCAAACCTATAAAACTTCACCATGAAAGGTACTGGGCAAGAAAGAAGCAGTGAAGGAAACTCATTTACGTTAGTCTATGATCACTGTAACACAAATTCAAAATGGACTTTTGATGCAACAGGAAAAAAACTGAAATTTTGTCCTGATGCTGAAAAAAATAAGAAGAAACTGAGCCACAAAGCGCAACCGTTACATTTATATTTAATGCTACTAAAGAGCTCAGTCAGTGGAAACAGTGAGAACACAGCATCTGGAAACCGTGAAGGGCAGCATCAGGAGGAGGAGGGTGGACACAGAACCGAGGGGCTGAGGCCAGACGCGTGCTGAACTCACGACCCAACACTGCTGCACACGCGATGGCGTCCCAGCCCCTCATCCTGGGACCTGGGAATGTT
>RJWT010047219.1:0-11341 GCA_004365215.1 Cuniculus paca | reverse complement strand
TCAGAGAATTGTCTAGGAAAGAAAATACTCAACAACTAAAATTCAATAGCAGTTGTGCAAGTAGTGAAAACACAGAAACGCTACGTATTCTCACAAGTGGAAAAAGTCCATTGAAAAATTAACCACATAAATTATAATTTTCATTAGTGACCAAAGTTCTTCAGCTAAAGATTGCAAATAACTCTCATTACATGGATCTATACTTGTACTGTGTGAAATCCCCATTCTCTTCAAGTGGCAAAATATATCCTATTGGTTTTCATTTCTGGAATAAATACTAGGAGTTAATATTAGAATAAATCCAACCTTTTCTTTTGGCATTGGCATATTTTTATGAAAAATTATGTATTAACTACATATGTGAAATATCTCCTTGGAAGTGTATTTATAAACTGAGAATACTTATTTTAAGTATCTGAATTATCTATTAATTCTTATGAGTTTATGAATAAAACATTAGCGGTATCAAACAGTAGAAGGTTGTAGTTACATTTAAGACATTAAAAAATTGAAAATAAACTCAGTTTCTTCCACATCCATGTATTTTCTCCCTTCCTGTGTCATACTTCTTAGATAATATTTTGAAAGTAGTATTAAGAAAACTGGATATCTGATTCTACTGAAGCTTGAAGACCCCCAACATTAATATAGTAGAGCAGATGTAATTCCTTCTATATTATTATTATTATTATTATTATTATTATTATTATTATTATTATTATTATTTGGCAGCTTAAAGATTTCATAAGCTGATGTGAGTTAATGCAGGAAACTAGAATTTTAAAGAGTGCGTGTGACCAGTGAATGTCAGTCAGGGGTTATTAGTTTAATTTTTAGCTTCACATCTCCCACTCCCTGTTTTAATTGGGATCATTGTAATTGATGTTATTTAGTGTCTGGAAAGAGATGCCCATGAGGGCTCCATTAGCCTTCTTGGGATAACAAGCAAAGGTAATAACTTCTCCTATTAAGCAAACAAAGACTGCGGCCAACACTCATTTGGCTTGTCAGCTCCTTCCCGCCAGGCTGGCTCTGCCTCCTCGCTGGCTGAGTGACCAGCATGCACGATGGGCTGTCAATATCATAGCCTGGCGAGTTCTTAAACCATTTCCTAAATAAAACACTTTTAAAATTGTACAAGTCATTCTTTATGTGTAATACCTATCATCCTCAATGGAGCTCCTCCCAGACCTTCTTTATTTCTGTCTCTAAGGAAATCCATTAGTGCAGTGGAACAAAAATGGCTCTGCTTCCTGTGGTCATCTGTTTCAATAGAAGATGCTCTGACAGCAATGCTTACATTTTTGGGATGTGTGAAACACAAAAATTCAGTAGTGTTTCATAATCTACTATCCGTTATCCATGGCAAACTGCAGTTCTCTGATGAACTTCCTGTAATAATTTCCTACTAGCTGATCAGGTAAGTTTCCCTTCCGTAGGAAATACAGTGGGTTTGTTATTTGGATGCCATTAAGTAACAAATTATCCCTGTGCCCTGACGACCGTAGACAATGGACTCACAACATTGGCTGACAGTCTCTGACAGCAGGGGGCAGCACTGTTCCGAGGCCTGTTGTTTCCGCCTTGTTTTGTTTTACCAACGGAAGTCACTTTCTTCACCACTAGACCCACAATGCAAAAAGCAGAAAGGAAACAGCTTCACACATCCATGTGCTTACATATAGAATTTAGAGATTTTTCATAATTTTGAAGCGCAAGTTGAAGTGATTCCCGAAGAGTCAAAATCACAGTGCAATTGATAGTAAGCCTTTTTACCATGGATTCTTAGGTAGAGTTGTTTGACTGTTACTTTTTCTTGTTTTGTTTACTTTTCTTTCTCTTGTGCACAATACCCTGAAATTAAGTGCTACTATACCCTTAGTACTGAGTTTCAAGATTTTGCTGTCTTCTAAGAATTTTCACAACATATACATGCCTATTTTTACCGATTCCACTAGTAATGAATTTGTCTTGAATGACTTTTGAAAGGATAGACAGAAGTTTCAGCCTGTTCAGAGCAGAAAACTTCAATTTCTTGGGTTTAAACAAATACCAACTTGTTTGTATTACTCAGACACACACACACACTTTTGAGTGTACTCGTATGCACACACTTACTGTGTATAAATTCATGAAAAGCATGTGTTTGTGAAGCCACTCGTGGTAGCCAAGGGATTTGAGGTAAAACTTTTTTCAAGTCTAGTATTTTTCTGTTGGTTAACTGTTTGACCTCTTTAGGCACCTCATGGTTGGTTGTGAGAAATAAATGAGATATAAGTGTACAAAGCATTTTGCAAAAGCAACAAAGATTCTATCATTTTATGCCTGTCTTTTCACTAGCCAGTAATCTAACCAAACATTAGAATGATATTATATATAATTTTGTACACTTACACACAGCATAACGCTATACAAACTACAGGCATTCAATAAATATATTTTAAGTCAACGAATAAATATAGATCTTATGAGTCTACAACATAAATTATGCAGGTAAGTCTAGTGGAAAAAATTCAAATACCTATTCACTGAACATTCAAAGGGTTCTTCACTATTTCCAACCTCAAATTCAGACAGATGATGTGGATGTATACATAATTTCTACAAAAATATTCCAGTGACTTCATAGATAAATACAACAGTCATATAATCTCACAAAGGTGATTATTTATATATGGTACTTCTCTATTTTTTGAAGTTCTTAGGAATACATCCATTATCTTAATTTTTGTGATAAGCATTCAGTTGTTGTCATGTTAAATTTAAACTCGATCTATCCAAGTTTCTTAGAGTTAATGTTCTGAAATTATTCACTTAAGAAAAATTACAAGTTTCAGTTTCCCAATCAATGCCATCATTACATTTATGTTTTATAGAATGAGTTTCACTACTTACCTATCTTGCACTCGCCATTTGACTAGGTATCATATATGTTAATCCTTGTACGGTTGGGGAGAAGGAAGCAATTACATCTCCAGATCAGTATTCTTATTAGTATCCTCATTGAGAAATAGCGCAACTCTAACCACTCTCCTTATCTTGAAGAGGCAGCCATATATACCATCAAACTTTTCACGGTAGAGCTGAGTCTTTGAGGTGGGTCAATGGAGAGGGGGTTTCACTTGAGACAAAAACTGCTCTTAAATTCTGCACAGGAACACGACAGTCGTGAAGGAAAGCAGAGTCATACTGACCTAACCCAAGATAAAACTAACATCACATTCCCAAGGAAAGTGCTGTAGAATTTTCTTGCTTATACTTCTACGTTATGAATGCAATCTGAGAGATATGCTCAAGGATGATTAGGCTTTTATAATTTGGGTTTTAATTATAATCTTCTAACACTGAGATTGACAAGTAGTACCATAGCCTTTTGGACCACTACTAGAACCCAGTTAGGGGACATGCTTGTCCCCTGTGAACCTCTGTTGGGTTGAAGCTGGAAATTGACCACACGTGCAGGACGGCAGCATGGCTGGGGCACGGTCATCCCAAGAACAAAGAGCACCCAGGACAAGCCAGGGAAGAAGTTGCTTCAGCCCAGAAAAACACCAAGCCCTTGACAATCCAAGCAATGGGTTGCTAGGCAGCAGGGTTGAAATTGACATCATCCTTCTGAGTATATAAATAAAGGTGCTACAGTAGTTGAGCAGTTCCTTTCCTCCCATCAGGACCAGATCCCGGCTTAGTCTGTTCTTTATTTTCTCATCCTCTCCCTGTCCCTTACCCCAAGAACCTCAAGGGCCACCTGAATTGTAACAAGCTTCATAGTAACCCATTAACTCTTATGCTAATTATATTCCACTCTAGATCTTTCTGCATTATCTTTGTCATAGACTTTGGCACTTTTTGACTCTTGGCTCCCCTTTTAGTAACCACCTCTCTGTGGACTCTAATGGGTTTCACATAAAGTCAACCAGAAAGCTCCTTGGTTCATTCTCTTTATTTTACCCTACTTTATTTCAACCTACTCTTTTAGGGATTCTCTGATTACACTAAAATTACAAGACTTGCTCAGCCATGACACACATGAACCCAAAGAGCCTAGCATAGAGTGAATTTTGACAGATGGGAGACAGGATGGTATGACTAAACGTCTCTGCCTTCCTCCACTCAGAGGGTCTTTCTGGGAAAGTAGTTAGTCAGATAGCAGCTAGAATGCCCCAAGAGATGGGAAAGATTTGCCTGACTTCAACTTTCCTGCAATTGCACTCCCTAGGAAGAAAATAATATATAAACTTTTGCCTCAAGTGCTGCTTTTGGGGAAATTCAGACTAAAATAGACACTAGAGACAAAAATAGAAAATCCAAGTCAAATATACAGTGAAATTCCTCAACTATTACTGATGCTCTCAGAATCTCCTGGAAACTTTGAAATGGGCAAATCTCAGTTTTTTGCAACTCCAATAAAAGTGCTAAAGAGATGTTATTGACTTAACCAAATTCTGGAATTGGAGAGTTACCTCTTTCTTTTTTTCTATGTAGTATGACGATCAAAATTATAATACTTTTGAATTTTATTTAGAATTTGATTCCTCATAATCAACTCTTTTAAAAGAAAAACTATACTTTAGAGAAATACCTAAGTTATATTTAAATAAAATGCTGATTTCGTATTTGTATTTGAAATTTTATATAACCCCCAAATAATTGATTATATAAAACATATTTCCACAGCCAGCATGTAGTGTTCTGAAAAAAGTCAAAATAAGAAACTTATTTTCTTATTTCTTTGTGTATCTCATAGTCCCTTTTATTTATTTTTTTCTTTCAGGAAAGGATTTAGGCCAAATGATTAGCAAAATGTTACTATGATCTTTCCTGGCAGTTAATGCAGGTTCCTGTAATATACTTTTCCAATCAAAAATGGTGATTCCATTGCTCTGCTTCTAGGAAAATGGTTCAGAGTAAAAAAATATTAGTAAGGCTGGGGATTTAGTTCAGTGGCCTAAGTGCTTGCCTGGCAAGCACAAGGTCATGAGTTCAATACCCAGTGCTGCAAAAAAAACAAAAAACAAACAAACAAAAAATTAGTAAGACGCTGAAAAATATATAAAAACAAAGACTGCTCCTTCTTCCAGAAATTCCCTGGTTCCTGAAATCTTTATTCTAACTGCTGTTTTCATGACCTCCCCACCAAGTTCCAGATCAGCCTTTCAAGAATGTTTGAAAATGCCAACGCTATTACAAAAAATCATTTTGTAAATTTTAAGATTATTTTATTATCAATAAAAAGGAACAGTGCATTACCTACTACCTCTTTCATCAATCTGTACCTCTTGTAAATTGAACTTTGTTTCTATTCCTAACAATGATCTCATTTCTGCTGAATTCTGATTACCTTGAATGTAGAGTCTAACAGATGTATCCATACAAATTTCAGTTTTTCACGTACTCCCTTTGTTGATAAGAGGTCATTATATTTTTCCCAGATAAATGACTGCATTGTGGTTGAACTTTAGCCAGACCACGCGTTGTAATACGACTTTCTTACAGTGAGTTAATAAACATTATCAAGTCAAAGGTGAACAACTGGGGATCAACTATGCAAAATTTAAGTATAATCATTGTTTGAAAACCAAGTTAATGTAGGTTAATTTCTAAATCCTCATAATGTCTAAATACGACCAACACAAATTCTCATTAGGAGCTGTGTCATGTATTAAAATTATTTCTTAAATTTCAATTTATCATGTTAAAAAAATACAGCCAGAGAACAGCTTCCTATGTCATTTACATAATTCAAATTTAAGAAAATGTTTCTGCTTTTTTAAAAAATACCTCTCTGTATTTTTTCATCGTAACATTAGTTGAATCTTTGCAAATTTTTAATATAAAAGAAAATTTTATAGCTAAAACAAACCTTAGAGACCACGTAGTATACTCCAATCTTGAAAGGGTGTGAAACTTTCAAAAACCAAAGGAAATATTATTTCTTAATTTAGGAGAATGATGGCTTCCACTCTTTTCTTTGCCCAAGCTCACTGCTCTCCTCTTTGATCACTCTTTGTCTTACCTATTTCACTTTACAGTGCAAGATAAAGCAAAGGAAGCTTCAGTGTGATATTATTTCTCACATTAAAGAGCTGGCACTCATTCTGTCTCGTTGTGTTACTCTTAGAAGGAAATCACTACTTTTGAGGTCATCTAACTTCAAGGTTAACTTAAAAAGTATATGATAATTCATTTTATCATTTGAAGAGATAAAGTCTTCATTATTACATTTAACAAAAGGCATTCCAAGGCAAAATACATTAATCATTTGGTTTCTTAAAAATAAAGAGGAATGCTTGGTTTTGTTAGAAGATATTTGTATTATTAGTATTAATATTAATGAAAGGAAAGAAATCAGAGCTAACCTCAGGGTGGAAGGAATAATATGGAAGAAAAATAGAAATGAACTGCAAAATTATTTTTATTTTTTTAGAAAATAGAGACATTTGAGAAAAAAAATCAGGGCTATCAAATTCTTTGGAGTAATTTTTTTTGGTAGGAAAATATTTTTAACTACTGTAAATGGGGGAGAAAGACACTAAACTAGCAAGAGATACTAATAAAATGTATCACTATTTATATTTGATAACTAAAAATGTGTTTATGATGGAGGTACGGGAAGAGGGAGAGGAAAAACTATGAACAATAAACAATATACATTTATGTGCACTTGTACATAGAAAAAGATAAGTATTATGAAAATGTGGAAATGCATCTTCAACAACAAAGAAGCCAACTGAACAGTTATCTAGAAGAATTTATTAAAATAAAATAATTGATTAAGTGGAAAATCATGGAATAAAGGAAGGGAAAATGTGTTTTAAAGTACTGTGAGAGGGGAATAGGGTACTGCTGAAGGGTAGAGTGCTTGCCAGCCATGCACAAGGCTGTGGGTTTGATCCTCAGCATTCCCAAAGAAAAAACAAAGTACTGTAAGATGCCCAGTTTGTGTGTCATCTTTTAACGTGCAAATGAGAATACAGCAAAGATGTACGTAGTCTGGAGCCAGTTATAATAGGTAAGGGCTCCCCATAGAAAATAGCTCCTTGGAAGCAAGTTTCATGTGACATAGAAAGCGAAAGAAGAAAAGGGTTATTTTAAAGGAAATGACTAGCGCACCAATAGCGACCGACCCTTGTGTAAGCTAGCCTGCACTTGCTCATAATTTGGAATGGTATTTTATGCTTCTCAGAACTCCTAGAAGCATTAGAATTCCCAACATGTGCTATTGCTTTAGTATCATCTTCTAAAAGTAAATATTTTGGAACGAATTATACATTTAAGAAGAAAAAAACTTACCAAATTTCCAAATGTTCCATTTTAGTCATTATTTAAATAGATGAGTTTTAACCTGAATTTATAGTTTTAGAATTCAAAAGCAATAATGGCTTTTGTTTCACTTTCAAACTGTTTTCTAGTTTCCCTTTTCTACTCAAGAAAAAAAGGTAATGCCTCTTAAATCACACCAAAATTACATCTGACAGATAACAATCTGTTGCTTCTTAAATGTACACAAACAAATAAAAATAAGTATTCTGCTACTGCATTCTAGTTCAGAGCTGGAATTACCCATCTTAAAATTATACCAGACAAAGGAGTTTCTGGGGGGCTCGAGGGCTCAGATGGAAGATGTTCCTCAGCTATATGCTGTAGCACCCTTTTTTTGATAATGATGTCAGATTCCAAAATGGAGATGCAATGCCCATGCTTATCAGTGTAATTGATAATGCCTTATTAGCAAAAACCAGAGCTGTAGGCTTTAGTTTGTAGAGTTATGGACTCAAATTCCAGCGGGAGTTTCCCAGGTACAAATTGCAAAACTACTCATTTGATGAAGAAGGCTAATTTTATGCTGCTGCCTGCATTCCACGTGGCATGTCAGTGATTTTTGGAGATCTTTCTCCCTGGGTTCCCACAGGGAGTTTCGAAGGTGCTAGATCAGCATTGGTCTGCTGAAGCACACAGTCTCTCGTAGCTTCATTAACATACTGGAAGTGGGTCTCATTTAACATTACCCAGATGGTAAGATGGGGACTGATTATCTGCTCTTTGGAAGCTGAAATGTGCTAATGGGTCAGGCAGCATGTACTTCCCAAAATTTAGTGGACATAGGAGACAGCTGGGAACAATTTGAAATGCAGATTACATAACTATGTACAAAGCTTCTCCCTCTCCAGATTTGGGTAAGAATCAGCATTTTAAAACAAGTATCCCCCACATCTTTGCTGCCAAGTCTTTCCTAGAAATTGAAGAACAGGTTAGCCTCTCTACAGATCAAATGACGACTTCTGATCTCAACTGAAGCAAAGGTCTGTATCTCTTCAATGCCTTCAGGTTGCTTAATGATCTAGTTTCTGTGGCTTCTCTGATTTTGTCTCCCACGGATCTCTTGTTACTCTCTTTGCCCCAGCTACACTGGCCCCTTTGCCATTTCCCAAACCCATTATACACACCTATACCCTAGAAGTGTGGTGTGGGGTTTTCCTCCTGCAGTTCAGCTCTGTCCCCAGTGTCAGTGTGTCTAGCTTCCTTATTTGCTGTGTCTCATAGCCTGCGTCACTTTCCCAGAAAGAATGACCCTGCCCAACTAAAGTGGCAGGCTCTTTCCACAAGTTTTCTCATTTTATTTTTCCCTTGAGTTCTTACCTTGTTATTCTCCAATTTCTCTAATAGAAGAAGAGCCAGACAAAGATCTGATTTTTGTTTTTGGTTTGTTCATTTCTATAAAATTTTAGCATCCAAGACAGTGCCTGGGACACACAAAACAGGGACTTCCTAAATATTTACTAAACATGTGAATCAATGGTTAGATACTATACAGAAAGATCTTATAATGTGGCCATTCAAATACTTGAGCTAGAGTCCACATAAACTCGAGTCAGAAAAATATCATTATGACAAATATGACCAAAGTTCATAATTTTGGCGATCTTAGTGACACCTTATCAAAAGCTCAAAAAACTGCAAACAAATGGCAACATATTTTAGAGGAACAGTTAGGTAGAGAAGGCCGATACTTTGCTAATTTGGGCTGGGAACTATATATAGAGGGGTTAATGTAGAATAACACAAGCAATACTATCTTTACAATGGAAAGAGTTGGGTTCCAGTCATAGTTTTGTCATTTTTCATCTACATTGTTTTGGTCATGTTATGATTCAATTTTAAATCTACATCACTGACCACACTGTCACATCTATAAAAATAAAATAATAGTAAATGCTTATCCCACTTTTTAGAATTTTGAGAACGTGAGAAAATCATTGCTTACATCATTAGTACACCTACAAATAAGTCAGCTTTATCCTTATCATCCTTCACACTTAACATTTTAGTCTGATATGACAGACTGGTATAGTGGTGCCTCTATCTATGAGGGTTTCCCATGGCTCTAGGCCATATTAATAAGCATGATGCAAACAGAGACACCATAAGCCTTTGTACATTGGATCTTACACTTTCAAAAGGCAGCTGCCACTTTGCAAAAAAGGCTTGAGCTCTTTTGCACTCAAAAAATAAATAAATAAAAGCAAAACAAAAAACAAAAACAGATACAAGATACACTGATGAGTGAAGGGCTACTGAAGATATTCTTCTCCCAGTTAAGTTTGCAGCTGCGTCCAAGAGGGACCTTGGACATACCACACGGAGCAGAAGAACCCCTTACCGGACTCCAGGCAAATGAGGAATAAATAGAAACAATAAATTAAAGCCTAAATTATGGCATGCATTGTAATATAGCAAGAGATAACTGAAACAATTGCATCTTTGAAAATTACATCAAAATCCCAAAAAGTGACTTTCATGCAGGAATTGAAGATACAGAACAAGACACAAGACAAGAGGGAGAGAAGGATGGAAAGACCTTGGAAAACACTTGTAATAGCATCATGCTCAATTGTTTTATCTATTTTGGAAGTATAAATTAGAGCTAGTACAGCAGTTACTGCCTATTCTCATGAGAAAAGAGCCCCAAAGGGAGCCATTTTATTTAAATCACTATATATTTTTAACCTATGCTGAATAAAAAGCAATAACAAAATACAGTACATAGAAACTTCCTTTTAACGTTTTCTAAGAGTTTCCAGATGAAAGTAATCAACACACAACTGGAGCAGCTTCTAACTTTTATTCTGTAACTTAGAATGGTTACCCCTTGACAGGAGTCTATCGTTAGTGATTAGGGTTTATAAAAGGGAGCAGATCCACTGGCGACTTACAGATTTACCAGTGGGGGTCTGTTCCTTGTGAATAAGCCATACTGCTGAATTTCAAGTTTTAAAGAACACTGCAGCTAAGTTCAGAGTAAGCAATGGTCCAGCCCCTCTAGCTGTGATTCTAGCATTGTCCAAGAGTGGTCCTGTTTGGAAGCATTTTGTCTTGCATTTGGTAAAAGAGTGGAAGCAAAGCGGTGCCATCGTTGGGAATGTACAGGCAGTCACGGCGCCTTTTATTATCATTCTGAGAGAAATGTTCTCCACTCAGAAAGAGCACTGACATTTTTAAAAGAGACATTGCGAACACTTTTTATGTAGTCTCTGCGTCCTCTGAGTTGGCATTGTTGTTCAACACAATAGCTTTCACTTTCTAAGCAGCAAGGTTGGGAAGTTTTCCAATATAAGGTAAAAGGTATCTTTTCTAGTACAAGTCAGTGACATGTTCTCATCCTTTTTGTAGGTTTTTTTTTTTTTAACTGAGAAAAAGGTTCAGTGATAGAGAAAATATGAATGAGTTTTCCCAATTTCTGGTTTACACCCTTGTTATTGTTGAAGAATTCATGACTCAAAGGAGTAATTTTTCACTGAAACTAGGACGGGATGTGAAGTCAGATCTAGGTCTTTCAAACTGATGTATATGTGTCAGAATTGATCTCAGACAAAATTTCAAAAGGATCAGAAAATTCATGCACTAGTTCCGACACATTCATGGTTGAAAAAGAGAGAGAAGACAGTCTTGTGACTAGAAACCTCAATGAATTTGGTAAACAGACGAAAAAGAGTGTCAAAAAGTAACAGTTTTTTTTTTTGAGTAATTCATCACACACCATTTGAACAAATGAAGTCTATGTGTTATGGCCTATGCCTAGATGTCCCCCAAAGCCTCGTGCCGTCACAGGCAGGGCTGTTTCAGAGGTGGCTGGATCTAGAGTGCATGACTGATTCATGGTGCAATGCTAGGATTAAGGGCGCTAGGATCAAGGGTGGATGACTACGAAATCAGTCCACTGACTGGTTTGGCACTGCCCTAACCCCCATAGCCTTGATGCAATACAAGGGATAGAAAGAGGTTGGTCTTGCCCCTCCTTTGCTTTGCTACCTTCTGCCCACTGTGAGCAGTTTCTCCTATG
>RJWT010047218.1:0-11295 GCA_004365215.1 Cuniculus paca | reverse complement strand
TTTTTTTTTTTTTTTTGCTTTCCTCTATATTCTGTTTTGATTGGTTTTATTCTGTTTCATTTTGGTTTGATTTTGCTATATCTGATGGAATGGACGACTACTGTGAAGATAACAAGATATCCTATAGTAGCCATTGTTGTTTTCCCATTACCCTGCTTTGATGCTCTGTACCAATTTCACTGCTGTGATTTGATTGGATTTATTCTGTTTTGTTTTGTTGGGTTTTAAAATAAAATAAAAACTTTGCATTTGCCACATGGACAAATGGGAGAGGGAGAAGGAGAAGGGCACTAGTATTATCATGCTTCCTGCCTTCTGTCTGAGGCTCCAAGTTTCCCATACAGGAAATGGGTGTTACAGTTTGTGTCTGGATGTCCCCTCAAAGCCTCATTCAGTGATGGGGGCTGGCTTTTCAGAGGCAGCTGAACCTAGAGTTTGTGATTGGTTCACTGTCTAGTGCTGGAATTGGCAGTGAGTGCTATACCTGCCCTGGGGCAGGTAGCTGGCATACAATATGAGGGAGGAAAAGAGGTGCTCTCCTTTCCTTTTGCACTTGTTTTTGGTGTCTTCCACCACCATGAACAGCTGCCCCTCAACCATGCCACCCTGCCTTGGAGCCATCTGATTATGGGCTGAAACCTCCACAAACTGTGAGCTAAATAAACCCTTCCTGCCTTACCTTTGGATGTCGGGTGTTTTGGCTCAACAACAACAGAAAAGTAAGTAAGACAATGGGTAAAGTCAAAGCTCAGTTTCTTCAAGAAATGTGGTAAGGATGAGGAAGATGAAATGCTGGATACCACACATTGTTAACTGGAACACTATTTGGAAATATAAAACATTGTTATTGCTGTTCCTACTACATTAAAACCTTAACTGCATGTGTCACCTTTGGGAGTCTCAGCAGCTTTTCAGAAATCCTGAGATATAGAAATGCTGGTACAAGGGTAGAGCCAATTTTTGTCTTAAGAACAAAAACTAAAAACCTAAAACTAAGCCTGTGTATTTCCTAGTTTGTCTTCAAAAAGCACCAAGAAATAATGACCAACCCAGTGGCAAAGGGGATTGCTAGTGTTCCACTTGTCGGACTCCTTGAAGAAGTGACTGGGGAAAGAAATGGGTGAGATGAGATCAGGCTTACATTTAACTACACTAGACAGCAAGGGAGGAATCTGCTAGGGTCACGAACAAGGATTTGGGTGCCAGCTTAAAGATGCTCTGAATGCCCAAATTTGGGACTGTGAGATTATTATTAGGAGAATGGCTTCAGTGGTTGAAACAAACTTGATACATTTTAGTCTCTGAGTTCATAATAATATTTAGAAAAACAATTTGCCACCCTTGGAGGACAAACCAACTCATTACACTGAAAGTTAGAAAACGAAGTGAACTAAACAAGCATTTGTCCTTTCTTATTTGAACTGTGCCTCAAACAACCAAATAGTTGATGAGAAAACATCTCATGTAATTTTAGCTAATAGATGGAGAAGTAATAACAGAATTAAAATATCATTTTTGCAGTCCCTAATGATCTACAAGATGTGGGCAATGAGCATCTATGCCTGCCCAGATTGTAAAAGGCACATAACCTGACACGAGGTGCCTCCAGGTGGAAGAACACAGAGCTACCTATCAGGTGGTCCTTCTAGAAAAGTCGAAACTGAACTGAGAGAGCTTCAGACCCAAGCCTCAATTCACTGGAGATACTAGGGTAGAGCAACAGGTCAAATAGCCACCAGCATGTAATCCGGACACACGCAACCGGATGACAGAACATTCTACAGGCAACTAATCCAGTCTCATAAATAAATAAATACAGAAGTAAATAAATAAATGTTAAAAAAGAAATGGAAAGATGAAAATCTTTTAAAAAATCTTTAAAAATATTTAAGAGAGGCCAACCACCTGCAAAAGGTAGATCTTATTTGGATCTTGACTTAAAGTGTTAATATTTTAACATATTCAAGAAACAGAAATATAGAATAATGATAGGCCATTTGATATTTGGAAATTGTGTTTTTCTGGGTGATAATGATGTTATTGTTATGTTCTCAAAGTGATTTTTGGAGATATATTTTGAAATATCCCAGATGAAAGGATGGGATATCTTTGACTTACTTCAGTAAAATACAGGAGTCAGCAAAACAGATAAAGGTGTAGAAAACAAGATTCATCATGAATGATAATGGTAAGATCTGGAGTACATGAGGGTGGATTATTATATTCAGTGTACTTTTTGCTATTGGCTATCATTTTGATATTTTCTAAATCCAATATTGTTTTGATGGGCTGGTACTTGATATTCAGTGCACTCAGTACTCCAAAAACTTCTTATAATTTTGAGTAAGTTACCAACTCCACTCAATGACGAAGCTGACTACTGGGGTCACATTCTGGGCATTTCTAACTGGCCAATTGTCGACCTTAGACAAATTTTCTGACCCTTCTCTCTTCTGCCCCATCTGTACCATAGGGATTATGAGGGACTACAAAGTGACCCAAGACAACTGGCTTAGGACAATGCTGAGCACAAAGGCAATGTCTGATCAACACTGGCTGCTGATTCTGGTGAAAATATCTGAGCTTACCGGTTCCTTACTTTGGCAACTTATCTTGACTCACAGTTCTTGAAAACCACAAGCCTACTTGCGAAAACAATACGGGATGCTGAGATTTAATTAATCCCTAGATAGCTCTCCACAAGTAGGAAGGCCCAGAGCTTGCAGCTCCAATAACCATAGGAACTTTCTCTTACAGTGATCTTTCCTAAGCAAAGGATGATGTGATTCCCTCAAAAGGCAAAGCTGTAAAACATAGCACGTAGCTCTCAGATCAACTTGAGCCCAAATTTCTAATTCTCAAAGCTGTATTCTGTGCTATTTGCAAGTCCTTTCTGGAGCATGAACCAGCCCCTGTCCACCTCTCTCCTTCACCTAGAACACTTTCCTTGCCTACCATACTCTAGCTGCAGTGATCTCTCCGTCCCTCAAATGCCCCTTACTCTTCTCTGTGCCTGGAATGCTCATCTGATTTTTACATATCTTCTGAATGCTCATGTTTGCATTTAATTGTCACCCTGCTGAGGAGTCTTCCCTGAATACCTGTCTATGGATGTCCCTTCTCCTCAGTATATATCTCTTATTGTTATTTTCTTATTAGCACTTACCATAGCTTGATATTTCCTTGTCCAACCTGTGTTTCTTACCTCGCTCCTCCACTAGAATGTAAGACCCAGGGGAGAGGAACTTTGACTGTGTTACTGACCTTTGAGTCTTTATCTGCTAGAACAGTGCTTGATATACAACAGGAACTCAAGAAATACTGATTGAATTAATACTAGTGAATGACTGAAACCACAACATACCAACAGCATCTGAGAGTCCATATACCCTCTGGCCATAAGCATCGGTCTTATCCCAGATGAAGGTATAGGCCAGGTTGGGAGAAGCCTGGAAGGACTTTTGGAAGAGATGCCCCTCGACGGCGACCATCAGGTGAACCCTGATGAGGTTCAAGGGCACTGTGGACTGGGTCATGGTGATTTTCAGCAACGACTTGTACCCCGCAGTTCGGGAGCTCAGATAACGAAGCTTGACATTGGAACCAGGGAGCTCAATTTCTTCATGAAGGACCTGCAGGGAAACACATGGTAGCTACAGCACATCAAACATACCCCGGCAGGTGGGCTATTGGCAACCCAAAGCTCACAGGCTGCTGCCTCCCCTACAGAAAGTATCATGCTGCATGCGGGTTGCAAGAATCGCTTCCTACAGTTGAGACAGAAAAAGAGAAAACCAGCCCAAACTTCATCCTACACCATGGAGTGAAGGGGCTGAGGTTATGATTTTTGGATTAATAATTATTCTTGGTCACTGTTGTGTTTCTTTTTAAAAAAACCACACTGTTGGCAAAAGATGTAAATAAGAACAGCAGGCTTTATTGCTAGCTGCATGCAAGGAGGCCACGAGAGGCTGTAATTATATGAACCTGCAACTTTCACTGACAATCGGTATAAAGCAACAGGGAGGCAATAATGTAATATGCCCTCTGTCGTAACACCGATGTAGATCATTAAAGCGCCTCTTATCATGTATCTTTGTGACTAACAGGAATAAAAAGCAATTTGCAGGTGGGTTGCACATATGTAGATTGTTTTTATTTTATTAAAAGCTCTGGTGACTGCCAAAGTCTTGAACAACTATCTGCAAACATCCAGAATGTCCAGGAGGGATTCAAACTTTGGTCTTCAGGGGCTATAAAGTCTATTGCGCTCCTGTTTTTCATCCCGCTTTTTAAAATATCAGTTTCTGGCTCAATGGTGGAGACAGATAGGATAGAGGAAGTTGGCTGGTTGGTTTTGGTGAAGGAAGTACTGAGAATTCTACCTTGACACCTGCCAGTCCTACCTGGGTCTCAGGCACGATGGGGTACTGTGCAGGGGCGGCACTGAAGAAGGTAGACAGAGGGGAGGAGATGATGATTGGGTCAGGCCGGACAAAGCCACTGAGGTCACAGCTGGGGATGGAGTTCTCCTCCGTCTTCATCACCAGGGTGTCCATGGCATAAAAGCTATTCCAGGGCAGCCACACTGTGCGCTCCTGGCTCAGGAACGGGGCTCGCTCAAAGTGCAGAGTCAAGGAGGCTCCGCCATTGGCAATCAGGTCGAATCTGGAGAAAGGCAAACGAGTCCAATGAGTTGGGTGGATTCACCTTCAGATAAGGCCCAGTGCTTTAGTCCCGTCCCCTGAGAGAAGCAGGAGGGCCAGAGCACACAAGAAGAATCAGGGGTTTGGAGCTAAGTAGGCTAGGCTGGAACCAAAACATTATCATTTACTAGGTGTGTGGCCACAAGCACATTACTGGCCCTCTCCAGGCCTGTTTCTCCTTTTGTCAAATGGAAATAATAGTACCAACACTCAGTATAGCTGAGGGAATCAACGTCATGATGAGCGCAGAGCAAGGGTGAGCACACTGTGGCCCATGGGCTAAGTCTGGCCCACCATCTGCTTTGGTGAGTAAAGTTTTATTGGCACACAGCTATGTCCATTTGCTTATGTATCCTCTATGACGGCATCCCTTTTCCAGTGGCAGAGCTGAGTAATGGCAAAAACCCCATGTGGCCACCAGAGTTTAAACATTTACCATATGGTTCTTTACAGAAAGTGTTTGTTGATGCTTGGTATAAACCTATTAGCACAGCAATAGGCTAACAGGAGTGTTCAATAATCAGTACAGTTATAATGACATGTTGTTAAGACACAGGGAAAGTTCCTGGACAGCATTCTAATCAACCTACACTCTTCTGATCTCTTGAGTGATGGTTCTTTCTTTCTCTCTTCCTTCCTTCCTTCCTTCCTTCCTTCCTTCCTTCCTTCCTTCCTTCCTTCCTTCTTTCTTTCTTTCTTTCTTTCTTTCTTTCTTTCTTTCTTTCTTTCTTTCTTTCTGATATAGTTCAGTGGCATCGCGCATCTGCCTGGCAAGTGTGAGGTTGTGAGCTTGATTCCTGGCAGTAATGGTAATTTAGCAATGGCTCCTCAACCGCATTCCTGTTTGTTCCTCAAGAGCTCGCTGCGGGTGTACGGCCAGCAGAGCAGACCAAAGGTAGCTTTCCTTGCAGCTAACGGAAAGGAAGGAGGTTAGTGGAGAGTTCCCCAATTTTAAGATGAACTGAACTAGAATCTCAATGCTTATAGGGCAGCAATGTTTTTGTCTTCCCTGTTGCACAATCCCTAGCGCAAAGATCCCAGTGAAATTCATTGAAGATATACTGACCACTGGCTTCATCCAACTTTAGTATCATGTTTGGTGTTTTTTCTTTTCTTTTTTTTTGAGACATGAATGAACAAGGAGCATGTAAATTAAGGTCAACAGAGCACACATGGTGCAGCAGTTTACACTTTAGTTAATTTGCTTATAAAGTTATTTACTGGGAATGTACACTGCTGGGGACAATTTTACATGCTATGCACAAGAGAGTCTTATCTTGAAGAAAAATTGTTCCTAGCTGGCATGACAGAATGAACAAGAGTTTGTGTCCCATGCTACACTCTAACACACTATGGGAAACCTCAGAAGATTCTCTCAAACATGTGATGGGACTCTTTTTTTTCTTTTTTTTTCCCAGCACCAGGGATTGAACTCATGACCTTGTGCTTGCCAGGCAGGTGCTTAGGTCACTGAGCTAGATCTTCAGCCCTTGTCTTTTTGAGACAGGGTTTCACTATGCGGTTCAGGCTGGCCTAGAGCTCACTTTGTAGCCCAGGCTGGTCTCAAACTTGCAACGATCCTCCTGTCTCAGCCTCCCAAGTGCTGGGATTACAGGTGTGAGCCAGCATGCCTGGCTGTGATAGGACTCTTATGCCTTTCAACCTGAATAAGCAAAAGAGTCCAATCCAGAAGCATGTGACTTGGGAGGTAGATTGGGGCATAATTAGTTAAGAAGCATCTCAGAGGGTTGAGGGGGCAGAAAGAAGGGACAGACAGGAGACCAAGAACTCAGAAATGTCTCCCTGTGTGTTTCACAGGCCTTACAGGAATCAACTCAAGGATTTTGGTCTCTGGAAAAGTGGCTTCTAAGAATGAAGGCCCAAAGGATGTCTGCATGATACACATCACTGTTCTAGTGCTTTCTGATAATTAGATTTGGTTACAGAAATGTATTTATGCACAAGATGTGAGACATCTAATGAATGATGATGATTCCCAACTTATTTGACTGGACTTTTGATTTTTCAACTTTACAATGGTGTGAAAGCAATATGCACTCAGCAGAAACTGTACTTTGAATTTTAATCTTTTCCTGGCCTGGTGATATGCAATGCAACCTGCTTTTGCAATGCAGGGCAATGGTAGGGAGCCATAGTTCCCAACCAGCTATGCTGCCGCAAGGGTGAACAGCAGGCACCTACTACGCTGCTAAGGTACGATGTTTGGTGGGTTAGGTGCATTTCACACATTTTCGACATAGCATCTTTTCCCCTTGTGATGTGTTTATTGGGATATTTGCATTGTAGGTTGAGGAGTATCTGAATTGATGATTTTACATGAATCATTAGACCCCCTTTTTGGTTTTCGGTGTTGAGAACATGAGAACAGTGGTTCCTGTGGGCTGATAATTTTTGAAACTGCCTGCAACTGTACCTTAGAATATCAGGAAATAAGGCTAGCCTTTTTGTCAGAGAAAGGTAAAAATCACAGTTCTTATCTCCATGATATGGCCATGATTTTCCTGAGTCTGCTTTTTATAGAAAAAGTATTCCAACAGATTTACAGTGACAATCCCTCTCTTCCTTTGGGATAGAATGTGATTGTGCATGTGTATTTCTAGTCCAGAGTGAGTGTTTTTCTCTTTCTGTAGATTTCTTTTCTTCTCTTTTTCTTTAACTTTTGACTGTATGCCCAATGGACTAAGAAGCACAGAGCTTTCATCTTGGTGGGGGCTGAACGGGTACACATTTCTAATCAGAAGATAATAGGGGAAGGTTGCCTCCTTCACGCAGCAGGGTGACTGCTAAATGTATTTAATTAGACTCCTCTGATTACAGCCCACCCCCTCAAAACTGTAGCGAAAACAACACAGCTCCTAGAGCCACAGATGAAAGCAGAAGGGGATCACCACAGGACACTATGTCATGTGGATCTTTGTCACCCTGCACTGCCTTTGATTTAAAATAGGAGTTAGTTTCTAAGACCTCCCTTTCTTCCCTTCTTGGGTCTAGAGTCTGTCCCCACCCCCAACACACAGAATAAATAGCTTTTACCTGACATGTGAAAAGGAAAGAGACAGCTGTTAGCCGTCCTGGATTCACTGACCTTTCTATTTATTGTCTGGTTTTGATCCCACACCAGATAGCATGAAATATCTCTGGGGAAATACTCCCTAAGAGGTGGGGCTGGTGGGCATTGCAGACCACGGGAAGGAGCTACCTGGTCTAAGCCAACAGCACCATCGCTGTCTTTGCACGCACACTGCATCCTGAGTGGTATGAGCGCCACGAAGCTACTCACGTGCCATCCTGACGGGTGATGGTGTAGCCGTATTTTGGGTACTTGACAAAAGACACATTCACACCAACCAGGGGAGTCCCATCTGTAGTCACCACTTGGCCTCGAATGAGAGAAACCAGGCTGCAAGAGGAAAAAATACAGGTCTCTGAGTCACATGCCGGAGAAGAGAGAGACAGGAGGATGCCGAGTACCTCTTCCTTGAGGACGAATGGCTCACTCCTCCTCCTCCGGTCTCTAGGCAAGGGGAGGACTGTCCACATTCACTTCTGGCTTCCTACCATCGTGCCACACAGAGAGAGATGGGCCTTGCTCCAGCGCTTGATGGTGCTTGGCTGGTGTTTGGCCTGGGCTTCAGGCTGCTGCCCATCCCTCACGTGTGCCCCTCAGCCCGGCGGAGACAGTGTTATGCTTGGGTAAGAGCTGCTCCATCTGGCTGCTCAGTTCCTAATTTGGCTTTGGAGTGAGGCCATGTTACTGTCCTGCTCCAGGCTGGCATGCCAGAGGGGTCCAGGGGAGCACACAGAGGTTCTTTTAGGAGGCTGGGACGTGCACATACGTTGTTTTGTTTGTTTGTTTGTTTTTGTTTTTTTTTTTTGCTGCCCTCTAAGAGCAAAATTTCTCACAATCCATAAGAGCCTGAGGAAAAGAGAACTTTGGAGATATTTTTGTTTCTGGTAAAAAATATCTTGGATACTGGATTGTGTGTAACTGCATATTTTCCTTATGTCAAATTCCTGCTATCTTGGGAGGGGGTGGTTAAAATGCCATACTTTTTTTTTTTTTTCTGGTTTCAGGGAAAACTCCCCTCTCTCCAGACAGTGGTAACTGGAATTTTCCCTGGAATGTCAGTTTCCAACCAGCTACCTTTGAGAAATTCTGTAAAGTCACAGAGATGCTACAATACAGGTTGAGTATTCCTTATCTGAAATGCTTGGGACCAGAGCTGTTTTAGGTTTTGGATTTTTTTAGATTTTGGAATATTTGCATATCTATAATGAGATATCTTGGGGATGAGACTCAAGTCTAAACACAAAATTCATGTATGTTTCATATATACCTTACACACAAAGCCTGAAGATAATTTGGTACAATACTTTTGTGCATGAAATAAAAAGTTTTGTGGCATGGAATTTTCCATTTGGGGGGTGTCATGCTGGTGCTTAAAAAGTTTTGGTTTTTGAAGCATTTTCAGATGAGGGATGCTTGAATAGCATTCCACTCAAAATACACAGAGGGCAAATGCACATGTCTTCTCTCATCTGAAATCTCCTGACTTCTTGGGGAAATGGGACAAGAGAAGCTTCATATTTATACTGAGCTTCCAGCAGACCAGGCAGATTTGCAGCTGTATTGTTGGCCTTTAAGATGTGGTCAATTTGGTTCCCAGGTCCCTGGATAGCCTCCCAATTTCTGGACTACGTAATCAAGCCGACCCATTCTTTGCCAGAATCATGTCAGAGATTTTTGGAATGCACTTATTTTTGCAGTCCCGGGTGTCCTGGAAACTGGAGAGATGCTGTCTCCAAGCATCTTTCTTTCTATTAGTAATACCTCCAGCTGTTCAACTCCAGCCCTCTGATGATCTCAGGGATGTTTAGACTGTTCTACTGACAGCTCTAATTGTGTGCTACTGGCTGCCTAACAAATGAATCCCATTTTTAGCTGGTTCCAACCACAATGCTAGAGTCTTTTGAAAGTGGAAAACTAATTTATGAAAATAATCCTTTTGTTCAATCCCCTCTTCTTATCTAAGATTTCTTTAAGGCCTTAGCAGACACTATTTTAAAAATCAATGATGTGTGTTGATGACCACAAGGTACACAGTGCTCGTGATGAGAAAACAAAACTGGAAGTACATTCCACAGTGGGCCTTTCCTCTCTTCCATTTTTCTATTACTGCTATTTCTTTTAAATCAGTCCTGTAGCATAAGACTTGCAGAGAACTGTAGGAATAAAAGGGATTGAGTTGCCTGTGATTTCTACCCTTCTATTTTTCTAATTCTTCATTGTTGCTGGCTTCCTATCATTTCTAGGCAGCCAACTCATAGAAAAGATTCAGCTAAGACATGCTATCAGTTCATTTCTATTTATGATTATTGATGTGTAACAATTATCACATTATGTAGATAGTGAGATCTGCTCTATAAATTATAGTGGCGGAGTCAAGGCATTTTAGTTATTTTTGTATGCCATTATCCAGGGGAACGCCTTTTTAGAAGTCTTGAATTAAGTCCTTTTTTATTCCTAGCTTTGTCCTTCATTATTTGTCAGATGATAATGCACTGAAATTCACATGCTTACTGAACTTCAACCTGTGTCTTGGAGTATTATTTTGTACTTTTGAATTATGTATCCATGCACACAGGCTGGAGAGCATAGGCTCAGCAAAGCTTTGGAGAAGTTTTTTCTAAGGAGATTATCTTTCATTTAGATTTCTGGGCTGATTTCACCCACCAAATATTCTGGGGTCCCTGTCTGCTCCCCTATATCTCAGCTTTTATTCAGGATACCTTCAGGAAGCGCTAATTCTTGGTGCGAAAGATAAGATGAAATTTGAAAGGATAGGTGATGAATAATTATAAGAAGGAGAATATAAGGAAGCGATAGACTTAGGGTAGAAATCATGAAATGTGAATTAGGAAGCAGGTTGAAATGGACCATGAGCCTTTACAGGATGCATTTGCTCTACAAGCGAAGTATATGGAATGCTTATGACCTAGTGCAAGTCCTGTTCATGAGTCTCTGGCAAGAGGAATTATGTTCATAATTAAAAGAAAACAAACCTACAGAATCAATCCCAGAACTAGGATTTAAGAAGGAAATACTTTTTTGGTGGAGGAGAATCAGAGATTGGTAATTTCTTTTCTTTCTTTCTCTCTTTCTTTCTTTCTTTCTTTCTTTCTTTCTTTCTTTCTTTCTTTCTTTCTCTCTTTCTAAGGTTCTTCTATTGAGATAAATATATTACTGTGCATAATAGAAAACAACTACTCTAATTGTATTAATTGAGGAAATGAGTTTTATGAACCCAATGATACAGATAAGAGGTATCAGGGCAGAACAGAAGAAGGTTGAGATTATGATTTCTTTTATGTCATTATTTCTTTTTCTAGTAAAACCAGAACAGAGAGAAGCTAAAGTTGTTGGCCGTAACCTTGTCACGGACTCTCCTACATTCAGAAGAGCTGCCACCAAGAGCTGCCACAGAGGGGGGCTGTTCAGCTTCCCCAAGGGCCCTAAGCAGGTGTAGAGCTGGCTGTGCCACCACCCACCCCTTCCGTGTCTGCCCTG
>RJWT010047217.1:0-11337 GCA_004365215.1 Cuniculus paca | reverse complement strand
TCTTGGCTTCCTGGCTGACATGAGGTGAGCGGTTTTCTTCCACCAAGCCCTTCTACCATGCCATTTCTACTTTGAAGCCAGATAACCATGGACTGAACCACCTAAAACTGTGACTCAAAATAAACCTCTCCTCCTTTAAGTCACAGGTATCAGGTATTTTGTTCCAGTGACAGGAAAGCGACTACAATTCCCTTAGCTTTATCTACAGAAATGAGAGTAGTAAGAAAATTCCATGGGAACCAGTTTAGCAAGTGGAACCCAGAGACTCTGGAGCTACCTGGACTTCAATCCCTGGCTCCAATGCCTCCCAGCTCAGTGAACTTTTGCAAGCTACCTCTCCATCCCACTGTGCCTCAGTTTGTCTACTTGGAAAGTAGAGATACCAAGAAAACATACTCAGAAGATTGTTAAATGAGCTAATACATCTCAGGGGCTCAGACTTGTGCCTGACACAAGTGCTTAGGTACCCACAGTCATTATTGTTATTGTCCTCACTTCTATTACTGTGTCTCTTTTCATAAGTCTCAAATTGCCACCAGGTATACCAAGGGTTGCCATAACCCCTAAGTACAAATTAGGCTTCTTGTCATTACTTAGCTATGGTAATCCCTATGCCATCCAACATTACAGGGTGAAAGTGAGCTGCTACAGATTGGGGATGTTCCTTGCTCTGTTGGTCCTCATGGACTGATGGAAAGGAGACACACGGTGGGACCAGGACACTAGTGGGTGTGGAACCCATCTCATGTCTGGGCATCACCAGTAGGGGCTGGAAATGGTTAACGAGGCTTAAAAACTGTGTATCCACAGGGTCCCAGATAGGTGGACAATACAATAGAAGAGCTGTTTCCAAGGTAAGGGCAGGTTTAGAGAAATCAACAAAACCAGGATCACTGCCCAGCTCTGTAAAGAGCTATGAGCACCCCAAGGCCTGACCAGAACCCTGAGAGAGTAGAGGTGTTTGGAGAGGGCAGCCTGGTGACTGCGGCTTTGTGGTGGGAAGCAACCAAGCCACAGAAGGCAGGGAGTGGGCAGAATCAACACCTCACCCACTCTTCTCCCACCCTCTGAGCCCTGCCTGTGCCTCCCACCAGGCAAACCAACCAGCAGGCAGAGTGTGGGGACATCTGCTGATGCTCTCCATGGAGGCTGGCAGCCCTGCACACAGGCAGGGAGAGGGCAGAGAGTGGGCCAGAGGGACACTGGGAAATTGCCAGTCTCCTATCTGTCTCTCATTCAGGAAATAATTGGTATCCTCCACCAAGGGACACACGAAGTCCCATCGTGACCTTATCAGGGTTACACTGGTCGTACCCTTTCCTCTTAATCTACAGCAGTACCACACTCAAGTGCTCTGTGTGAGGGAGAAAACACAGTTAAGAGTAACTCATTTTCAAACACAAGGTCTACAGTCTCCATTTCCATTGCTGGTCACAGACCTAAGCTGGTGACATAGATTCCTTCTTTGCTCAAGCAGGCAATGAGTCCCCTTTCCTTCCACCAGCACCCCAGCTGGACAGGTTGGGTGCTGCTCAGATCTTTAATCTGCAGATCTTCAGTGGTCTTGCCTTCTTGGGTTACCACAGGTTTTCATTTGCTCAGGACTAAAGGTAAGGGTCTGAAGAGGCACTCCAGGAGGTTCCCTGGATTGCAAACAATATTCCTGTGCCACACACCCAATCTCCCCCTTGGCAACCAGATCAATCTGTTGATTTATTTCACACGTAATTACATTGCAACTAGGATTCCCACTGTGTTGCAATCTTTGCCACCACCTTGTGAGGTCTGTGGTCTTCTCCAGGATGATGCATGTAGCTGTTGACTTAACCAGTGTCTCTGCCCCTCTGTGTGTGCGTGTGTGACATATCTGTGAGTAGCATTGATCCCCACAAAAACCCAGGACATGCCATCATGGCATTTCCGGGACTTCTACTTGGCCCTTCCTACCATAATCAACTTCATTCCATAGGCTAGGGAGCTGATGTGGAGTTTTTGGCCAGTTACTAAATACACCTATATCCATTCTACCTCTGATAGTGCCTTGGTCTTCTTTATGCTGCTGTACCAGAATATCCCAGATTGGATACTTTATAACAAGTATAAATGTTTTGGCTCACAGTCAAGAGGCTGGTTCCATATTCAGGTGCCTGGTCATGGCCTTGCTGCTACATTGTCACATGGAAGAGGGTGGAAAAGCAAAAAGGCAAAAGAGAAACAAAGCTGTCCTTTTACAACAGCACCAGCCCCACCCCTGACAGTGAAGCCTTCATGGCTGTATTAGTCACTTTTGTTGCTGAGACAAAATAGCCAATACCCAAAGTTAAAGGGGGAAGGTTTATTTAGTTCACAGCTCATAGTTGGCTGGCTCTAAGGCAGAGTGGCATATGGCAGAGAATGTCACAAAGGAGAACATTCATGGTGCCCACAAGGTAGCAAGAGCAACAAGGGAGGGAAACAAGACCCTTTCTGTCCCTTATACTGTATGCAGGCTACCCGCCCTAGGGCAGGGTGTAGCACTCACATTCTTAATCCTAGCCAGAACTATGCCAAACCAAACCAATCAGTGGACTGATTTGCTAATCACACACCCTTAATTCCAGCATCAAACACTCTAGATTCAGCCTCCTCTGAAAAGCTTGCCCCCTATGACTGCAGGAGGGTTTGGAGGGGACATGTAGACACAAGCCAAAACAACTCCGTGTCTTTCAGGTCCCACCTATGCTTCCATGTATGCATTGCTGGCTCTTGCTTCAGAGGAACCTATCACCCTTTTATTGAGAAAGTCTTGAACTATGAACTGGTTTATGTCCAATATCTGCAGAGAGACCTTGAGTTCTTGCTATGGCAACTCAGGCTCAGTTTCTACCCATCAGGCCTAGAATTTTTACACCTGCTTGTATATCAAGCAGCACTGTAGGAGGCTGCTCACCTGTTTCACTGCCAGGGACCCAGCTCTGGTCATGTGCAAGTCAAAATCTTCTGATATCAACTCTGTTGTTTATTAGGAACATTACACCTACTCTGTCCCTGCTATCTCAAGCACTAAGTTGCCATTAAGATAGGGACACCCACAAAACCTCTGACCTTCAGTGGATAATGACCTTGAGACCTCCCAAGGATCCCAGGTCCCTTCTCCCAATGCACTTTTCCTGACCTGATGAATCTTATGCACAAAAATGTTTTCAGGACCAAAAGTGAGGCTCAGTGGTAGATCACTTTCCTCCCATGCACAGCCCTCGGTTTGATCCCTGGTACTGGGGGAAAATATTTCACAACATTACCAGGAGAGTTCAGCTGTGTGTCACCGTTTGAGTCCAGGGTTCAATTAACCCTGGCCACGTATGGATGACAATCTCAGATGCATGGGCCAATAGTTTTAATCCCAAATCCTGAATAGATACATTTATATTGACCCAATCATGTTTTCTTTTCTTTTTTTTCTTGGCTTTATAGTCATGTGATTTCTAGACTCTTGCCAGGAAAAATCAGCAAAGCTCTGCACTTCTTGAGGGTGTCCAGGTTATCACCTCCCGCCAGGCTCGCAGTGGGAGAGTCTTCTGCAGGCATAGCACAGACGAGGTTAGTGGGCAGTGGGTCTAGGGGTAGGAGGCTCTTGTGCAGGGATGGTATTTGGGGGAAGGGCCCCATGCTTCCTGTCCACTATCAAGGGATTAAGGAAAATTTGGTCATTTAAACCTCTCAGTGACTCCTTGTCTGCCCAGTGCCACCATCCCTTTTCTTAGTATGCATCTCATTATCCTCAGTGTTCACCACGGTGATGTAAGAAACCTTGGTATGAGACCTAGTGGGGTTGTCCACATTACATCCCCAACCTAACCCTATTCAGGGTTTGCAAATCTGCTTTGACTTAGTTCCCATTGCCTATCTGAATTGTGGCCAATGACGTTTGAGATGATCGACTTAAACCTTAAGGTGCTGGAGGCAGGAGTTTTGCACAGAAGGTCCTCCAGGAATGGATCTCCAATGGTAGAACTGGACCAAGTGGCAATCAGGGTGGTGTGTGCTCTGAAGAAGACCTCCTGGACTCTTCTTTGATTTTGGTGTAGAATGTAAATATTTTTTGAAATCTGAAGACCTAAGTTTCCATCTATACCACTAACTGGTTGAGTAGCTTCAGGTGAGTAATATAGTATCCTGGTCTTGGTTTCCTTTGAATTCTTACAGGTTATTTCTGTATTCCTGCTTCTTACCTTTCTGCCTCCAGAATTTGTGCATTCACAGGCAAAGAGGGGTTCAGATCACTTAGTGAGAAGGCTTGTTCTTTCCTTGGGGGGCTTGTTGGAAGTGTTCTCAGCAACAGAGTTATCTCCACCTTCTGCTGATTGACAGGTGACGAGGCCAGTGTGGGCCAAGGTGACCCGGTCCTGAGACTGTCCCTTCAATTCTTTACCTTCATTCTGCCTCTTCACCCCTGTTTTACTCTATTTCTCTCTCCCTGTATTGGATTTGCATTGTGTCTTTTTTGTAGTCCTGCCAAGTCACACACTTCTGACACTGTGACCCTTCTATCCACTCTGACGGTTGAGGCCCCATCCTGCCCCTCCCAGAGACCCAGGCACCTGATGCTATGCACCAACTTGATACCACACAGGTGGTCCCTTTCTTCATAGCAAACAGGAACGGGCCAAGAGATGGAGGCAGGAAAAGCGGATGTAAAAAGAATGAAGATGTGTCTTGTCCATGCACCAACTTCCCATGAGCAATATGGTAGAAGACAACTTTGACTATTTCTGTGCTTCTGCTCATGCCCGGACCCCAGGACTTGCTGTCCAGGGCCAGCGTGGGGGATGCTGGACCAGGCCCGCTACCACCACGCTCAGAGGAACCCCTTCTGCCTGCCCTGGAGGTCACGATCCCAAGGTCCATCTTTGTTCCCCAAGACAACAAAGCCACCTGGCTCTGAGGAGGCCCGGACACAAAGCGTTCTTGAGAAAGCATTTCTGAAATTTCCATTACTGGAATGTGGGTTAGAAAGGCTCGCTGGCATGAGCTATTAAATCTTTACAAATGTTTAGGATAAAGCATAAATGGGAAAAATATGTTCGG
The DNA here is from genome assembly GCA_004365215.1 of Cuniculus paca. Classification (NCBI taxonomy): domain Eukaryota; kingdom Metazoa; phylum Chordata; class Mammalia; order Rodentia; family Cuniculidae; genus Cuniculus; species Cuniculus paca. Next base: position 6,270 of record RJWT010047217.1, on the reverse strand, counting down.
CAAGGTTTTTTGTTTCTAACTAAACTGCGTTGTTCTTAATTCTCTTCTATGGCAATATAAGCACTGCATGAACCAAGCAGAGTGACTGCAGACCAGATGCCAGAGCCCCGCTCTCCAGGGACTGTCCCCCACCACCTCTCCCTTCATGACAGAAAGCCAATACCTGCGTGCTCTCCTTTAATAACAGCACTGGACTGCAGGCCACAAATCTTCCTCCGGGCCACTGGCAGATGTTTCAGATGGAGGCAGAAACTTTGATAGTGAAGATGTTTAATAATCGGGACAGGAAAAAGAAATGGTATAAATGACAGGCGGGAGAAAAAAGCAAATTATGAGAGATAAAACTGGACTTAGAGGATTTTTATGCAAAAATTATAGAACTAACATATACATATGTGTATATATATATCTGGACTTCATAGGATTTTTATGCAAAATTATGATACTATTATATATATATATGTAATTGTGCACATTGTGAATGGATAGCTCAGTAAGTTTACACTGAATAAGGACACCTATGTGATTACCACCTGGATCAAGAAACAATGTTGCCAGGCCCTCCTAGGCGCTTTCTGTGTCCTCTTTCATTGCTGCCATTGTTCCCAAAGGTGACTATTATCAAGACTTCCATCGCCATCCATTTTGCCTAGAATTATAAGTGCAGTCTTTTGTGAATGGGTTTTCTCACAGCAAGTTCTGTTTGCAAAACCCATTCATGTCATTGCCTCTCCCAATTCACACTGTTCCTCCTCCAGAGCGGAGCCAGGCAGACGACAGCCACCAAAGCCTGTTTTTGTATCACTCATCAGGGAAGAATGACTTTTGCTATTGTAAAAGCATTGCTTAAAAAAAAAGAGAGCATGCAGCAGAAACATATGTAGCCTGCTAAATCTACAATGTTTACTTGCTGGTCCTATAAAGTGTTCTGTTGTATGTCTGTACCACAGCTTACTGATTCATTCTATTGCAGAGGGATCTTGTGTTGTTCTCCATTACTGTGTCCGTGAGTAGCGCTGCTCTGAATGCTTTTGCACAAGCATTGCAGGGAGTGCATGTTCATATTGCTCTTGGGCATATGCTGGAGGCAGGAGATTACTGAGGTACCAAGGATGCAGGTGTTCAGTGTAGGGGATGCTCACTGCCAAACACTTGTGCAAACCAGCTCTCTTCCACAGGGATGGAGGGCTGCCATGGCTCCACAGCTGTGTCAACACTTGCTATTGTCTGTCTTTTCCTTTTCAGTCTTTTTGTCCAGCAGTGACTTCCTGTGATTTTGGTTTATATTCTGGTGCATGATGAGGCTGAACACATTTTCATACAAAAATTGAATATTGGCATATTCTTTTTGTGACACAGCTGCTGATGTGTTTTGTCCGTACTTTTCTGACTATTCTTTATGAGTTCTTTATTAAATTCTTTGTTGCATCTGAATTACAAATACCTTGTTTTACTCAGCTGTTTGTATCTTACCTCCTTAGTGGATCCTTTAATGAGCAAGAATTCTTAGTTTTAACATAGTCCAATTTACAGATCTTCCTTTGTAGGCATTGCTTTTTATAATGAAATATTCGCCTACCCTGTGTCGTAAAAACACTCTCCTGTTTTTTCATCCAGAAATTTTATTGTTTATCTTTTACATTTGAACCTATGATTCATCTGAAATTGGTTTCTTTGTATGGTATGAGGCATAGGTCACGGTTTTGTCCCTTATGGATAACTAGTTGGTCCTACGCTGCTTTTAGGAAAAATTATTCCCCAGCTGTACTGAAATACCACTTCTATCATAAATCAGTGACAATACAGGCAAAGGTCAGTTTCTTGATGCTTTCTTTTACTACAGAGGAATTCATCTATGGTTTGATAAGAACTTCAACTATCTTCTTGCTCTTTGAAGTTGTCTTGATACCACTTGCCCCTTTTGCATTTCCATATAAATTCACTGAATCAATAAATTTGAAGAATGGTGAGAGTTTTATACTTAAAATTAATATGCTATATCCTCTGCTTGAGATAGTCTTTAAGTTTCCTATGTCTGTCTTGCAATCTTCAATACAGAGAAATCACACAACTTCTGTTAAATTTGTTCCCAGATATACAATAGTTATTGATTCTGTTTTGAACAGTGTCTTGTTAAATTATTTGGTGATTGTTCCTGATAGAAATAAAATTGTTGTATGTTGACTCTATATTCAGAGGTCTTGCTAAATTCGTTATTAAATTTTAGTTTGTACAGTCTTCTCTTTTCTACATACACAATCATGTCACTGTAAAGAATAACAATTTTGTAATTTCCTTTCCAATTCTTGTACTTTTTCCTATTTTTTTTGTACAGGCCATATTATATAGTATAATATTAGACAGAAGGAGTGATTATAAGTATTCTTCTTTCATTTTTGCTAAGGGGATTCATGCCTTCAATATCTCACCATAAATACTCTATCATACTAAAGAAGTTTACTGTTAGTTCTAGCTTGATAACTTGGTTTTTATTTTTTATTTTTATTTTTATGAATGCATGTTTGCAGTACATAGTGATTACATTCATTGTGGGATGTTGGTACATGGACATAACACATCTCAATTCTTTCTACACGCCCCCGTCTCTTATCCTCTTCCCATTTGCAAAAGATCTATCTTTTCTATCTGTCTTTCCTATTATCTGTAATTTTGTTCTCTTAATTTACTTTTTAAATAAATAAACACATGTTGAATTTGATCAGATGATTTTTATAAATATGTCAAAATAATGATAGTTTTTGCACTTCTATTCTGATAATGTGAATTAAATTGAATGATTTTTAAAATACTAAATTAATGTCACATTATTGGATAAACCCAACTTCTTCACGATATAATAGAATTTTATACACTGCAAGATGTAATTTGCTTGTATTTTCTTTCAGATTTTGTGTCATAGGAGAGATTGGCTGGACTTCATGTGTATTGTCATATTTTGTCTGGTTTTGCTACTAGGAATTTGCTGGCTTCATAGAACAAGTTGGAGCAAATTTCCTTGTTTTCTTTTCTCTGAAAGTATGTCAGATTGATATTGTTTCTTCTTTCACATTTACTATTATTCACCAGTGACAATATCTAGACCTGAAGATTTCTTTGTAGGAAAACCTTAGTATTTATGTTTTAAAATAGGTTTACTGAGGCAAACCGGTAGATGAGAAATCAGACATATTTAAAGTAAATAATTGGGTAAGCCTGAACATGCGAATGCACCCATGAGAGACTCACTGATCACCCCAGTCAAATAATGGACTGTAAGTCTCATTTCAAAGGATTCCTCTTTAGTACCATCTCCCACCTGACCTCCCCATTCCTCAGCTCTATCTCACTTTAGATTCTCAGCATTTTCTCCAAATTTCATAGAACTAAAGTCATACAGTCCATTGTCTTTTTTTGTAGTTTTTCACTAAGCAAAATTATTTAAAAATCCATCTGCGTTGTCACATGTATTGATAATTCTATTTTTTCTTAAGCAAGCAGTATTCCATTGCATGGACATACCACAGTTCATTTAACCAATCCCCTGTTGACATACATCAATGTTGTTTCCAATTAGGAACTATTACAAACACAACTTCCCAATTTTAATGATGTATAGTGTATCAATATTTTCTTTTTATAGACTCTGATTTTGGTGTTGCATCTAAGACAAGGGAGTTGATGGTAATGGGGGAGGGGAGCTAGCAAGAGGAAGATGCTGTGGGTGTGTTGCCATCCTGAGTGAGCCCCAAGAAGCTACCCTGGTGTGTGTCCACCTGACTTCCAATGGCCAGTGCCTCTGCTTCTCTGCCTAAGGGTTTTCTTAGACTTTCAACTCCCACTTTGCCTCTCTCTGTGGCAGACTGGAAGTGCCAGAAAATGAACACCTCCAGCAAGCAGCCTTCAAACTATAGGAATGGGTATCTAAAAACTCCTGCCCCACGCCCTGAGCTAGGTGTTCTGCATGGGCTCTGGGGTATTTCCCCAAGAAGCTACATGACAGTTGATCAAAGGGGCCTGGTAATACCTTTTGATTGCTTTTCCTTCCCTGTCTCTCTCCCCAGCTTCCCTCCTGGGGTTTCTTTTACTACCCAAAGAAGCTATTTGCCCAAGAACCTTGTCTTGGAGTCCACTCTCCTGAGGGACTCAAACTAAGACGGCTTGGAGGAGCGAGGATGGACCACGGCTGCTCACCAGTCAGCAACCAAAGGAGACAGCGGGGATCCAGACAGCAAAGGTTGAGGCTGTGGAGCGGCTTCAGGATGGACCATGAGATCCTTGTGAACCTCGAAGAGCTTCTCACGACTGTTTGTCAAAGAGGAGTTTAATGAGAAGGTATCCTCCACTACCGGGTGGACTGTTTCCCAGTTGGGCGAGTGCTGCATCTTGAAAACAGTGAATGACTCATGTCAGCGAATGACCACAAAGTGCTTTTCTTTGAAAGTGTCTCCTGAACTAAACTTATCTAGATAATGTGTTCTGTTTTCTTTGCTCTTGTTCCTCCTCTATTAACTATGAGAATGTTCAAAAACAGGTAAATTATCCAGACTGTACAGAACCAAATCGATTCTAATCAGTACTGATGGCATTCATCTCAGATCTTTGCATGGGCTTAAGAAAGAGATCACAAGTTAGCTCTTTCCTTTAGCTGTTGAAGATGTGATACAAGAGAGTGATTTCCAACTGCACTCCTGCATTCTCCAGGGATAGCAATGTTGGCTATTGCCAGCTAAGCCACTAAATTCACTCATGCTACCTGCATGACAACTTCTGCATGTACCTATGCACACACACACGCCCCCCACAGAAGTTTGTTTATGCTTTATTCTATTTTTCTCTCTTCCCCATAGAAGGGAAACTTACTTCAACATTCCCTTAGGAGGAAAATTGTAGATCACATTAACCCAGCATTCATTATTCAAGTTACTAGTCTCGAGGTAATGTAAAAAAAAGAAAAGGCTAGTTGAAAATTAGAAGAACCGCAACAAATCCAGCACCTATATTCTGTTCCTGTTCAAACATCCCTCTCTGCTTAATTGAGTTGCAATTCAACATAATTTTAAGCAGTAGAACAGATTTTTTTGCTTTTTCCTCTAGATCTAGGGTCTCCCTATCCACCCTGCTTTGTGTCCTGTGGACTCCATTTATAAACAAAATCAAGAGCCTCCCTTGCTCTCTGGATTCCATTTGGGTCTGGCCAACGGAAGTCACCAGCAGGAGACCAGAAGATCAGAGAAGAGTGAAATCAGGGTAATTACTCTCACAGATCTCTCTCATCTGAGTTACTGCCAAGGGGCTGTGGCACTTGACCTAAGCCACAGTTCCTTTGAGGCAACCCATCCCCCACCACTCTCTGGGTCCCAGGTGGGGGCTGGGGAGTGGGAGGTGGCTGATAATGGCTTCCTGCTGTTGCTAACCCAGATACCCTTCAGCATCCTTTCTTGGTTTCCCCCAACTCTGCCCCAGTAGCAGTTTTTAGGGTTTCTGTGTTCAACACTCGTCCATTACCCAGTCTGAGTGAGTGTGCCATCTGTTTCCTGTGAACACCCAGGCTGGTATGGTTCACCCTCCCCGCGTGTCAGATGTAGGCAGCACAAGACCCAGGCACCACCCTGAACAGGCAGTGCCAGTCAACTGCAGAGCAAGATGATCCATGTCATGTGCAAGATGATGGATCTTCACAAAGTGGATAAAGGGATGTGGGAGAATTGTTCAAGAAATGTGCAAAATTATTTCCTGATTGTCTGGTGTGCTTTGGTAGTTAAAAAGTGACATTGCAAGATCAAAAAGCCACTGGCAAAAAAAAATAATAGTTTTTAGTGTCAAAGTGAGACATTGGAAAAAATATTAATATTTGTATTTTTAAAATAAAAGAAACAGACCCCTTTTGGTGTGTGTTTGTTTCAAGAGACTTTCTATAGACTTATGACAGAATTCTTTGTGAACTTAATACTTCCCTGACTAGGAACTTAATACTTCCCTGACTTCTTTGACCAGGAATGTCACACCCATAAGCCACCCAAATAGTTCTTTCCTTTTCTACCATAAGAATGAGCACGGTTACCACTATAATCTACATCTTTCTTAATGCTTCATAAACATACTTTTATAATTTCATTGTATTTTTAAAGATAAAACCGTAGCCAAACGTGATATTTCTCTGTTGCATGTCAAAATTTGCTGCTTGCTTTAAGTAGATGTAAGTGGGCTTTCTCCAGGACCAATTATCTTTGCCTAACAAGATCCTCTGAACTTCCTTGGAGTTGCTGCAGC
>RJWT010047216.1:0-11335 GCA_004365215.1 Cuniculus paca | reverse complement strand
TGGAATCATGGCAGACATCTCAATACAAACCATCAAGTCAGGAAGGGGCTGGAGTGAAGTATTACAAGTCCTGAAAGAAAACAACTTCCAACCCAGACCGATGTACCCTGCAAAACTTTCTTTCAAAATCAATGGAGAAACAAGATACTTCCATGACAAAGAACAACTCAAGGAATTCATGACCACCACACCAACCCTACAAAGAATACTAAAGGACATTCTAGAGAGAGATAAAAAGGACTGTGGTCTCAGGAACAATTTCAGAGGGGAACCATCAAGAGGGGACAGTCAACTGAATGGACAGGAAAAATTAGGGAATCAATGGCAGGAAAATAGCATGGCAGAGACAATGCAGTGCAAGATGGCCATAACCATTAATGTAGATGGCCTCAGTGCACCAATAGAAAGAAACACAGGCAGAGTGGATCAGGAGACAGGATCCATCAATATGCTCTATACAAGAAACACATTTAACTAGAAAGAAAATTCATAGACTGAAAGTCAAAGAAGAGAGAACAATGCCCTATGTGACAGGGAGCCAGGAAAAAAGTAGGGGTAGCTTACCCATCAACTGCAGAATGGATAGGAAAGGGATGTCATTTTAGGCAGTGGAAACCTACTCAGCTATAAAGGAAGATAAACTCAAGGCTCTTGTAGGTAGATGGAAGCCACTTGAGATCATGCTCATGGATGAAATAGTTCAGAATCACATGGGTGAATTTTGTGTTGTCTCCCTAGTATAACAAACTAAAGGAGTTAGTGGGATCCAAAATGCACAATACATATTGGGAAAGTGAAAGGGGAGGAATTGTCTAAAAAGGGAAGGCAGTGACCACTGTTAATCTATTATCATGATTTGAAATTCATGTTGTCTTTGTTGTTCTGATTAGTTTTGTTTTATTCTGATTTGTTTGATTTTATTGTACTTGATAACATGGACAGCTATTTCAAAGATAACAAAATATATAATTGCAGCCATTGAGGGTTTCCAATCATCTTGTTTGGAAACCCTGTATTGCTTTCATTGTTTTGTTTTGATTGATTTGACTATTCTGTGTTGTTTGATTGTATTATGTCTGAAGGTATAGGCAACTATTCTGAAAATAACAAGAAGCATTATGGTAGACAATTCTGTTTTACTATTATCTTGAAGTTCTGTGTTGCTTTCATTGTTTTGTTTTGTTTTGGTTTTTTACTGGTTTTATTCTGTTCTATTTTGTTTGATTTTATTTATGCCTGATGGTATGGGCAGTTATATTGAAGATAACAGGAGGCATTATGGTAGCCATTATTGATTCCCATTTACCCTGTTTAGAAGTCATGTACCATGTTCATTGTTTTGTTGTGATTGATTCTATTCTGTTTTATTTTGTTTGGTTATATTCTCTTCAAAATAAAAAAGAAAGAAAGAAAGAATGGCTACCATCAAGAAATCATCTAATAACAAATGCTGGCGGGGCTGTGGTGGGAATGCAGACTGGTGCAACCACTGTGGAAATCAGTATGGAGATTCTTCAAAAAACTAGGATTAGAGGTCCCATTTTACCCAGCTATTCCCCTTCTGCGTGTCTCCCTGGAAGAATTAAAAACATCATACCACAGTGATATATGCACACCCATGTTTATAGCAGCACAGTTTGTAATAGCTAAATCTTGGAAACAACCCAATGCCCATGAACTGAGGAGTGGATAAAAAAGATGTGGTCTTTTTATACAGTTGAGTACCACTCAGCTATGAAGAAGAATAAACTTGAGACATTTATAGGTAAATGGATGCAACTTGAGAGGACATTCGTAAGTGAAATAAATCAGACTTACATGTGTAAACATTGAATTGGTTCCCTGATGTGAGAAACTGAAAGGGTGAATAAGAACCAAACTGTACAACAGATACTGTGAAATGGGAAGAAATTGTTGAAAAGGGAAGAGGAACTACAGTGGGGGAAGGGGAATAGGAAGGAAGGGAAAAGGAAAAAAATTAATTATGCTACTAGTTTCTCTCAGCTCATTGAAAACAAAAGTTTGTGCTAATTTTTTTTGGAGAGAATTTTTTATGCCCATGTCTTGTACTCTGAGTAACTACTTTGAAGATAACAATATGCAGTGTATTAACTATTGTTATTCTATTATTTTGTTGTTAAATTTTAACTTATTTTTTCCATAAAATAAAAAGAAAGTGATAGCAACTCTATCTTAGGTCTTGCATTAAAAAGTGACACTCGTATGGGCGGCACAGCAGCTGCACCCAGCACTGGAGCATGCAACAGCTGAACCCTGGCTTGTGAAGCCACAGCAGCCACATGCACTGGTCCTCGGGATTCCGCAGTCTGGCCACAGCCATTGGCCAAGTCTGAGCCAGCTCTCCACTTTGCCTTCCCTTGGCTTGGGGCAGCAGAGTCACCAGCTAACCAACGGACCCGATCATGGATGAGGCCAGTGCCCAGGGAAAGAAGGGAAGCCTTGAGGGTCAGAAGAGCTAGGGAGAAAGTACAGACCTGACCAGTAGTGCTGGCTCCAAAATCTGCTATAAAGTACAAAAACAATGTGGGGTTTTTCTCTGAAAGGATCTCCTCCGAGGCGTGATAGGCCTGTGGAAGAAGCCCAGCATTGCAGCTGCCTCTTGATCAGTGTCCCCTTCTCATTTTTTGATGAGCTGCACTTGCCAAACATTTACACGGTGTGTTTATGTTAGTGTTTTAAGACTAAATACGTGAAGGGATTTGTTTTTGTTGTAAAACAGTATTATGCCAATGTGCATGAGGTTTTGTTTTGGTTTGGTATTTTTTTTCTTTTTTCTTTTTGTATTTTTTTCTGTATTAGGGATTGAACCCAGGGCCTTCACACTGAGCTACATGTCCAGCCCTGCCTTAGTTTTCTTTCTTTCTTTCTTTCCTCCTTTCTATCTTTCTTTCTTTCTTTCTTTCTTTCTTTCTTTCTTTCTTTCTTTCTTCTTTTTGTACCAGGAATCGAACTCAAGACCTTGCACTTGCCAGGCAGGTGCCATGCCGCTGAGCTTTATCGCCGGCCCTGTTAGTTTTCATTCTGAGCTAGGTTCTCACTAAGTTGCCCAGGCTAAGCTGGAACTTGCAACTTTCCTGCGCAGGCCTCTGGAAGTGCTAGGATTACAGGTGCACACTATCATGCCCTGCATATAGGAGATTTCAAGATGCTACTTGCCTGATTTTTTTGTTTTCACACACTTAAAGAGATTCTGCTTACCATGTAAACATCATTTGAATTACCTGCCCAGCGTTGGTGATTAAACAGCAAATCACAGATGTTAATTCTGGAAGCTGGGGGTTCCTTCTCTTGTCATTTTGCCTTTGGAGACACCATGTTCTGTTCACTCCCTTCCCGTGCCTTTCCATGGCCAAGTGAGCACAAAGTTGATTTAGCGTACTTTATGAGTATTAGGATTACATGGGGACAGATACTTTAAAAGCATAGAGTTTGCAACAGCTTGAAAGTCCAGGTTTCTTCCACGAGAGGTCAGATCTGCACCCGTGTTTTCATTCCTCTCAGGAGCCAGCTGCCAAGGAGCAGCCGGAGTCAGACTGGTCACAGATGCTGGTGCTGCTGTTTATTAGCTTTGTGGCCCTGTGCAGATCAATTAACCTCTCTGAACCTTAATCCTGTCATCTGTAAAGTGAGGACAAAAATAGCACTTGCTTCACAGGGTGATAGTGAGACTCAAATGAGACCCAAAAAAAAAAAAACCCACAGTGCTTGGGACATAGTGAATATTCTACTGAGGTTACTCTCATTTTTGTCTTGCGCTGCAGCCTGTAAGGGCTGGACTTTGATGCAAACCGCTGTCCCACATGAACTGTCTTAGAGGAGATTCTGTCCTCGCATATGAAGGGCTTAGGCAGCAGCATCTCCTATGGGATGCTGAGTTAATCAAGACAGCAGGCGATGACTGAGGCCAGTCTCAGCCTCAGTGGTGACTGCGAGAGACGCAGAGGGCTAGGCAGGGTAGCGGAGGAGAAAAAGAAGAGCAAGAGGAGATCAGTGCTTTAGTCGGAAATGATTACCTAGTACCTATTTGGAACCCCTTTTCCCAGGTGCGTACTGTTCAGACGGACACCATCGGAGTGAAATGATGCAGAATATAGGCTTCGGCTTTACTGGAATTGCTACATGGTCCCTTGTATAATGGTTACTGGTTTCTGTTTATACCGTGAGAATTAGTCATTGGAGTAAACTAATCGCTGTTTGCATTCCCCCAAATTTCTTAAGTACAAACCTCCGATTACCCGATGTGATGGTCTTAGGAGATGTAGCTTCTGGAGGGGTTTAGTTCATGAAGCTGAAGTCCTCATGAAAGGGAGTAAGGTTCCTATGAAGACCCCAAGAGAGACCCCTCTCCCCTCTACTGATCAGAAGTGCAATGAGAAGCCAGCAGTCCACACCGCAGAAGAGCGCCCTCACCAGGCCCTGACCATGTTACGCTCTGATCTCAACCTGCAGCCCCACAACTGTGAGAAACAATCCTCTGATGTTTATAGAACACTTCATCTATGGTGTTTTGTTTGTTTCATTTTTCTTCAAAACATGTACATTTAACAGTGAAGATTAACTTTCCAGGACAATGGGTTTCATTTTGCCATTTTTCTATGGTATTTTAATAGCAGCCCGAGCTAAGACAATTTGGGACACACCATGAAGGAAAAGTGACTTATTCTCTCCCAAGCTGTTGAAGACTTTCCAACAGCTAAAAAACAAGCAGTAAAGGAGCATAAAAAGTTCTGAATGGAAAGTTATCCCACCCCAGGGCCAGTCTTTTCCTTGAGCAGGTGCATAAATAAACACAAACTACAGACTCAAGTATGCTGAACAGCTACTTCGCTGCTTGAATTCTGTTTCTGCTTTGTGAAAAAATACTTGTAGTCCCAATTAAAGTGTCAGAACTGAAGCTTCCGGCTGTGGAAAAGTAATTAAAAGCTCATTACAGTTGGCAAGAAAGTAATTTTCAAGAGAAATTTCAATTTATTTAAACACAGGAACTTTGTCCATCCCGATCAAATTCAATCATGCTGCTATAGTTTGGATTTCAAATGTCCCCCAAAGGCTCATGGGTTAAAAGCTTGGTCATCAGGCTGTGGCACTACTGGGAGGTGGTGAAAGGGAAGTAAGGTCTATTGAGAAGAAGTTAGGTCCGTGGAGGCATGCCTTTGCAGGGAATATTGAGATCAAGCTCGCTCACGCTCCCCTCCTTCTGTCTTTCTTTCTCTTTCTTTCTCTTTCTCTCTTTCTCTTTCTCTTTCTCTCTTTCTCTCTTTCTCTCTTTCTTTCTCTCTCTCTCTCTCTCTCTCTCTGCCTCTTTGTGGGCTGAGCATGAGCTCCTGCCATGATATGCTGTGCCACCACAGGCCCAGAGCAGTGGGGCCAAGTGACCATGGACTGAAACCTCTGAAACCATGAAGTAAAATAAATCTTTCCTCCTATTAAGTTGTTTATCCCAGGTATTTTGTCATAGTGACAGGAAACTAACATATAAATAAATTTGAAAAAAGGGAGACAATCGAAAGCTTTCTTTTAGATTCATATTTTAGCTAGTAAAAAGGAAATCTTTCCACTAACTCTTCTGCCTTCTCTCTATTTCTTTATATGTCCACTTTAGGATTATGGAGATTATGATAGTAAAGAATAGGTTTTTTATTATTCATTTTATTTAAATTGTTGATTAATGTTTGTACTCACTCTGTACTACAGAGATATATTCTAGTGGAAAAATCATTGTTCATCATGCATCTCCGCAGCTGGCTGGGGTGGGGTTGGTTTATGATCAGGGGTGAACAGATGGCTCCAATTATTACTCAGCTGTCATGATGTAAAGAAAAATTTGTGCATTTTATTTTTTTTTTGCATGGATGTGCTTATAAAATTTATAAAGACAAAGGCATCCTTTCACTTCACTCTTTTAAAAGGATGGGAGAAATTTCAGATAAAGTATACAGAATGAACCATCTACAGTTAGGCATCAGGAGAAAATTAAATTCTGACATTGAGGGATTACCTCTGCTCTTGTCATAATGATTACAATAAATAGTAATTTATTGTAAAAAAAGGTTTTAGTCTATTAGTAGATTCATTGCAGTGGGGACTCCAAGCCATTGATATAATCAGCCTAGTAATTATAGCAATATTTGAGAAAGAGCACTGAAGAATGAAGGGACCTGCAAACATTTTTGCTTCAGCCTCATCCTGAATTTGAGGCAGCTACTCCAAAATTCTGAAGCCAGTTTGATACCTCCAAGATTAATAATGAAATTCTTTACACCTTAATAACATATTGTGTCTTCTTTTTAATGGACCCTGTGCATGTTTTCTCCGTTTGGAAAGTTGAATTAGTGATACTTATTGGTCAGGGTGTAAGGATTCAAATGCTGTGAGGACCTTGACAACAGCCAGCTGCCGGTCTTTGTCCCCTTCCTCCTGGGGCCACTCTTCCTTCCTGTGGTGCTGAGTTGCTAATGAACTGCTATGTGGGGGTGGGGGGTCAAGTGGATCAACAGTTCCCCAGGACGGTCACTGTTCACTTCCTGTGATTTGTTGTGCTTTGTTTAAGTAAAACATCCACTGGGACCACGTGCTTCTGCAAAAGGAGTCATGGGTTCGAGCATACTGGGAGCAGGTTTTATTCCAGTAAACTCATTTACAGGATTTACTCCATTCCATTAGGCAGCACCCCACAGGCACTGGGGCAGATAATGGCCCATTCGCTGGTGAGCAGCAGTCACCTGAGACAGAGGACCCCAGGTTGACAGAGGCCACTGCAGCCACCTTTGCTGCAAAGAGACAGATCGCGTGGGCCATGGACGGCCTCGGCCTTTGAGAAACAGAATCAGCGAGTCTGCAGCTCCACCTCCCACACCACGAGGCTGCTGCCGAGCAGGAATCTCATTCTGCCCTCATTCACCTCCTGCGCGGGGCGGGTGGAAAGCAGGCCTGCCTCTCGCTCCCCTGAGCACAAGGGAGGACCTCTGTTAATCAACAGCCCAAGGTGGGAGCAGGTCCTTTCAGCTTCTGTCTGGCACAGAAGCTATAATTATCTTGTCCTCTCTGTGCTCAACAAGGAAAAAACAGAAAAGGAAAATGAAGGAAACAGAAAAGTGCTTAATCATTATTCCTTTATGAGTTTAAATTCTTTGTATCATTTCCCATGCAATCAGGGTTTTGTTTATGACATTTTTGCCTACATCTGTGTCTTCAAGTGTTCAATGTATTTTCCCTTTGAGCAGATTTAGTGTTTCTGTTTTAATATTTAGATCTTTGATCCATTTCAATGTTAGTTTAGTGCATGGGGATAGACATGAGTCTAGTTTCAGCCTTTGGCATGTGGAAAGCCAGTTCTTCCAGGACCATTTAAAAATGGGCATCTGGAAGGGCCAGGAATTTAGCTCAGTGGCCTAAGTGCCTGCCTGGCAAGCACAAGGTCATGAGTTCTATCCCCAGTGCTGCAAAAAAAAAAAAAAAAATTGGGCAACTGACTTGGGCAACATACTTCTCAGAGGAAGAAATACAAATGGCAAATAAATGCATAAAACATTTTCAACATCATTGGTCATTCAAATTAAAACAACACTGAGATTCCATCTCACTCCAGAAAGAATGGCCAGGATCAAGAAATCCACCAATAACAAACTCTGGAGAAGCTATTGGGAAAAAGGAACACTTCACTTTGGCGGGAGTGTAGGCTGAGGCAACGACAGTGGAAATCAGCATGGAGACGCCTCAAAATTTAGGATCAGAGGTCCCATTTGACCCAGCAATTCCTCTTCTGGGTATCTTCTCAGAAGAATTAAAAACAGCAGACCACAGCAATATATGCTCAGTCATATTTATAGTGGCACAGTTTGTAATAGTTAAATCTTGGAAACACAAATGCTCATCAACTTAGGAATGGATTAAAAAAAAGTTTTGATTTTTTTTATACGATGGAGTATTAGCCATAAAGACAGATAAACTTGAGATGTTTCTAGGTAAACGGATGCACCTTGAGAGCATACTCCTAAGTGAAATAAATCAGACACACACATGTAAATGTCACATTGTTTCTTTGGTGTGACAAATTGAAAGGGTAAATAAGGAACAAAATGTATAATAGGCATTATGAAATAGGAAGAAATTGTTCAAAAGAAAGGGACCTGGGGAGAAGGAAGGGGGGTAAGGAAGGAAGGGGAAAATAATAAAAGAAGGATAAAATAGAAACAAAGCTTTGTAAATGAGGAGGGGAACAGGGATTGGAGATAGGGGAGGGGATTGAGAAAAAAAGAGGAACTAGGCTATGTCATGTACAGGTACAAACTCACTATAATGAATGTGATCATTATGTATACCTAAATTATACCAACAAACTTAATTTTAAAAAAGGAAGTATGTTTCTCACAGACAGATATCAGAACAAGTGCACAGTTAGAGGTAGCTACCATGTTTAATAAAGTAGGGGAAAATCTCACTCAATTTACTGTGCTTCAGTAAAGTAAAAAAAAAAAATCTAGTGAAGTCTTTTTCGAATGTTTAAATCTACTTTATAGGACACTGAATTTCAGACACAGGGGCTGCCTCCTGGTTTTCTGTCCCACAAAGCATACTAAACATCATCTGTTTCCACTGCAGAGGTAACTATACTGAATGCTGCCCAACTGGTCACCGACTTGTAACATTTCTCTCTTCAAACTCATTACTTTCTGCTACTATTGCCACTTATCTTAGGTGTGGCCCACCTTGCTAACTGGAATGGTACAATGGCAATACTACGATGAGATGAGCGTCTTTGGTTGCAAGTCATAAAAACCAAATTTAACTAGCTTAGCAAAAGAAAAATTGGTAAAATACTGGAAAAGTTAATGGAATCCAAGCAAGAAACTCTAGGAGCTCAGAATTTAGAAAGTGTGGTGTTTACAGTGCTCCAGTGACCTCAGCCACAAGAGTCTACGTTTGTTTTCTCTGGAGTTCTACCATCAATAAAATGACTCAGCTTCTAGCTCCCAGTCACTATCCTGTTCTTATTCCTACGGGAAAATCTAAGAAACTGAGCTCTGAGACAAATGCCAACTCTGGTTGAGGTGTCCATGTCCAAGATAACAGTATCATGTATTACAAATATGGTTCCCAGGACCTGCCACTGTAGATGCAGAACAAGTATCGGGAAAAGGGGATGGTTTGTGGGCATCCCAGACCTGCCAGGCATCCCAGTAAGTGTCACTGATTACTAATATGTGTATAAACCTACGCACAAGTGCACACACAAGCATACACACAAACTTCTCTAAACACAGACAATGTCACGCATTCCCTCAATCATTCATCTAGCTGACTAACATCTGTGAGGGTGTTTCTGGAGATGGTTGGCATGTGAACAACAAACTGAGAGGGGACACTGTCCTGATTTTGGACACCACCACCCTATAGGGTGAGGGACCAGATGGACTAAAACTGGAAGGAGGAGGAAGTCTGCCAGTGCATGGTTTCTGCTTTCTGGCTGCTGTGTAGTGCGCAGCTTTCATCTGCCAGGCTCGTCCACTACAATGTGTATGTTTTTCACAGCTCTGAGAGCAATGAAGTCTGCTTACCATGGACTGCAACCTCTGAAATTATGAGCGAAAAAAATCATTCTTCCTCTAAGTTGATTTTATCACAGCAAGAAAAAGCCAATACAAAATCCATCTTAGCTGCTTAATTAATGTAATTGTCACATGTATATATAGACAAAAAGGACCAACAAAAACCAACCAACTGAAACCAAAAGCATAGAAAGGTATATTATAAACTAATGGTGCAGACTTCAGAGGAACAGACAATTCAGGGATGAGAAAGAATGCACAAAATTCTAATTAGCACCATCAGAACAATTTAAGAAGTCCTTGTACCAGAGAGAGTTGAGATCATATTTCATTTATAGAATAAAAAAACTAATATGGAGGTAATTATGATTGTCGAAATTTAAAAATAAACCAATAGACACAATAAAACAGACGAAATTTTTTAAAAATAGAAAATGATAAACAAAAAGATAGACAACACAAGACAAAATTCAATTATAAAATCAAGCCAACAGTTCCAAGAAAACTGGAGGTTAAAAAAAGCACAGCTATAATGATGAAACATTTTTAGTAAGATAGGCTAGATTCTCATATCTACTTTCTAGCTCACAACAGTGCAACTTGTTGGTTAACATATTAAATATGTCAATGAAAAAATACTCAGGCCAGGAGCTTAGTAAAGGTAGAAATCCAGGAAGGTCAACCTAGTACTAAACCAGTTTTTGCCTGGAGCTTATTTGTCAAACTTTGTGAATTTAAAGTTTGTTTCATGGCTTCCTAGTTCTGAGAAAGGAGCCAAGCTCGGTGCCTACTGAAGGCTGAGTACAAGATTCTCCCCCATAGAGCTGGGACCTCAAAGGGCTATAACCTCAGTATGGGCTTTTGAAGTGCAAATCATGTAGCTATGAAATTACCACGAGTAAGGCAGGAGTAGTGCTGAGGAAAATGTTGATGAACCAGATGATCAACAAGAAGTGAGCAGTGAGAACCTGGGAGTGTCTGCCAATGCCTGTAAACAGGAGATGAGAGGGTCGTGTGGCCAATGGCTTGAGATTCATAGACAACAGCTGGGGAGATCTGGGGAGGAGGAGGGTTAGATTCAAAGCAAAGGAAGGAAGCACTTCTACTTTGAAACTTGGTGGTTCAAGGAGTGTGGGAGTGAAAGCAGCCAGCCGCCTGTTGGGTAGCTTTCCGAGATAGCAGAATTCTGAAGAAAAGCCAGGTTTCGGTAAGTACGAGCATCTTTTCAGAACAGAGATCAAAGATGTGGGGAATTGCGGGGATGATGACATAGAGGAAAGGCTTAGGGAGTAGAAGATGGGATGAGGATGCAGCCCACGCAAAGCCTCCAGGGAGTAAGAGCCTGAGTAAAGAGGGATGGCCTGGGAGGCTGGGGCTTCTTGATAAGGACATGAAAAGAAAGGGCATGAGGGCAATTAGTCCTGGGAGTCCCTAAGCCAGATGCTAATGTCTTGCAACAGGCACTTAATAAATAGCTCACTGGTATCTGAAAGGGTGACTAATCACCCTACTGATAAAAATAAATAAATTACTCCCCCCAAACTTTTCCACTTCCTCTAACCACAATCAGACATACAGAGACATAGAAAAACTCAAAAATAATTATCATCTCATCTACAAAACTCAGTAAGTTTATAAATAGTCATCATCATTATTTCAAGACAGTTAACAGGAAAGTTATTCTGCCTTTCAGTAACTACATCACTTGTGAAAACTGTAAGTTAATTTGGGATTCCAACTCAAACATTGGATTATGAAACCATAAA
>RJWT010047215.1:0-11340 GCA_004365215.1 Cuniculus paca | reverse complement strand
AAGTGGGATTCATCCCAGGAATGCAAGGATGGTTCAACATACGCAAATCAATAAATGTAATACACCATATCAATAGAGCCAAAGATAAGAACCACATGGTCATTTCAATAGATGCAGAAAAAGCTTTTGATAAAGTCCAACACTCTTTCATGATAAGAACTCTACAGAAAATTGGAATAGATGGCCTTTACCTCAATCTGATAAAAGCCATCTATGACAAACCAACATCCAGTATCACATTAAATGGTCAAAAACTGAAAGCTTTCACTCTAAAATCAGGGACAAGACAAGGATGTCCATTATCACTGCTCCTACTTAATATAGTGCTGGAAACATTAGCCAGAGCAATTAGAGAAGAGATAGAAATAAAAGGAATAAGGATAGGAAAGAAAGAAATTAAATTATCACTATTTGCAGATGACATGATTCTCTAGGTAGAAGACCCTCAAATCTCCATTGAAAGACTTCTGGATGTCATAACCAAATTCAGTAATGTAGCTGGATACAAAGTCAATACTCAGAAATCAATCACATTCCTGTACACAAACAACAAACTCACTGAGAGAGAAATGAGAAAAACCACACCCTTTACAATAGCATCCAAAAAAATGAAATACTTAGGAATCAACCTAACGAAGGAAGCAAAAGATCTATTCAATGAAAATTACAGTACTCTGAAAACAGAAATCGAAGAGGATCTCAGAAAATGGAAAGACATTCCATGCTCATGGATAGGAAGAACAAACATTGTGAAAATGGCCATTCTTCCAAAATTATTACACAGATTTAATGCAATTCCCATCCAAACATCATTAGCATACCTCACAGATCTAGAGAAATCATTCTTAAAATTCATCTGGAACCACAAAAGACCTAGAATAGCAAAGGCACTTCTGGGCAGCAAGGGCAGGACAGGAGGCATCACTCTCCCAGACTTGAAAGTATACTACAAAGCTACTGTAATCAAATCAGCATGGTACTGGAATCAAAACAGACCTGAGGATCAATGGACTAGATTAGAAGATACAACCCCAAGTACAAACACACTCAGCCACCTTATCTTTGACAAAGGGGCCAAACATGTTCACTGGAAGAAAGATAGCCTCTTTAATAAGTGATGCTGGAAAAACTGGCTTTCTATATACCAAAAACTAAAACTAGACCCAAGCCTATCACCATGCACTAAACTAAAATCAAAATGGATCAAAGATATAAATATTAAAACAGAAACACTAAATCTGCTGGAAAACAAAGTGGGTAGAAATCTTGAAGACATAGGGGTAGGTGGAGAATTCATGAACAAAAGTCAAACTGCATGGGAAACACTTCCCAGAATCAGCAACTGGAATCTTGTCATGTTAAAAAGTTTTTGCATGTCAAAAGAAATCTCCAACAGAGTGAAAAGAAAACCCACAAATTGGGAAAAAATTTTAGTCAACTGCCCTTCAGACAAAAGTCTTCTATCTAGAACATATAAAGAATTAAAAAACATCAGGCCCTTGAAATTCAAAGACCCAATCCAGAAATGGACATCTGAGGTGAAAACACACTTCTCAGCTGAGCAAATATGAATGACAAATAAATACATGAAAAAATGTTCAGGATCATTGGTCACTAGAGAAATGCAAATTAAAACAACTCTGAGGTTTCATCTCACTCCAGAAAGAATGGCCAAGATCAAGAAAACCACCAACGATAAATGATGGAGAGGCTGTGGGGAAAAAGGAATCCTTCTCCACTGTTGGTGGGAGTGCAGACTGGTGCAACCACTATGAAAATCAGTCTGGAGGTTCCTCAAAAAACTAGGATTGTAAGTCCCATTTGACCCAGCTATTCCACTTCTGGGCATATTCCCAGAAGAAGTGAAATCATCATACCACAGTGACGTATGTGCACCCATGTTTGTAGCAGCACAATTTGTAATAGCCAAATCTTGGAAACAACACAAATGCCCATCAATTGAGGAATGGATAAAAAAGATGTGATACTTTTATACAATGGAGTACTATTCAGCTATAAAGAATGATCACATTGAGGCTTTTATAGGTAAGTGGATGCAACTTAAGACCATACTCATAAGTGAAATAAACCAAACTCACATGTGTAAACATCGTATTGTTTCCCTATTGTAAGAAACCGAAAGATTCCATAAGATTCAAAATTCCTGATTAATATTGGAAAAAGGTTCTGAAGTCCAATGGTGCTTTTATTCTTTGACTTGATTGGTTTAAGTTTCTTTTCTACTATTTGATTGCAATATGTGAGAAGATAGGAACGGCTCTTTTGAAAAACAGGGGACATTATGGTAGCCATTGTTGGTTTCTTATTGTCTGACTTGAAGGCCTGTAATGCTTTCACTCTTTTGTTTTATCTGGTTTTGTGTTACTTTGTTTTGTTTGAGTTTATTTTCTGTAAATGTATGAACAACCATTTCAAAGAAGGCAAGAGACAGTAGGGTAACCATTGTTAATCTGCTGTTGTTATGTTTTGAAGACCTCTACTGCTTGCAGTGTTCAGTTCTGAAATGCTATATTGTGTTTGACTCTATTCTGTTTTGTTTTGCTTTGCTTTGTTTTGTTCTATTTTCTTTAAAAAAAAAAAGAAGCAGAAGGAAACAAAATGGTGCTAGAGAAAGAAAAAAGAGAAACCTGAAACAGCAAGCTTCTGGTGGTTTCTTCTTGATTCCATACACAGCTGCTCAGCTGCTCTGCTACTCTTGGGTGTTCTGAAACAGTCATCATTTTTAGCATTTATGCCATTTTCTTTTTAAATTAGCCATTTATTTGAGAGAGACAA
The DNA here is from genome assembly GCA_004365215.1 of Cuniculus paca. NCBI lineage: Eukaryota > Metazoa > Chordata > Mammalia > Rodentia > Cuniculidae > Cuniculus > Cuniculus paca. Next base: position 8,544 of record RJWT010047215.1, on the reverse strand, counting down.
AGAGACAGAAAAAGAGAGACACAGAGAGACAGACAGAAACAAAGAGAGAGAGACAGAGAGAGAGAGAGACAGAAAGACAGAGAGAGACAGAGACAGAGAGATGCAGAGACACAAAGAGAGAAACAGGGATGGAGAGAGACATAGAGACAAAGAGAAGGAGAGACAGAGAGACAAAGAGACAGAGGTACATAGAGAGAGACAGAAAGAGAGACAGAGAGACAGAGAGAGAAAGACAAAGAGAAACAGAGGCAGAGAGGCAGAGAGAGCCAGACAGAGAGAGAGACAGACATGCAGACAGAGGGACAGAGCGCTCAATGCAGGATGTATACAAAACTGTTATATTGACTCTCTGAGGAAGGTAGTGATACAGGGGAATGAAACTTCCTACCCACTATGTCTGGTAGGAGTTCATGTTCTCTAAAATCGAAGAATGAATTTTAGGAACAATGGAAGTTAAGAGCAGAATATATTTATTGGGAGAAAGAAAGAAAGCTTCTGTCAGAGGGACAAAAGAAGTCCTGAGTGGGTTGCCAGACTATGTCTTTTTTAGGGACTTTTTATAGAGTAGATGGGTCCAAGGTGGGGAAGAATGGGAATTCCTAAGGTGGGCATAGGTGGGACAGAACTACGGTTAACCAATAAGATTAATTCCTCAGGTAAAATTGATTAAGTCCGGGACAAATGGGGAAGCAAGTCTCGTACCTATCAAGAGAGCAGTGACTCTTCCCCTAGGGGGTTGAGATAGGTGACTCCTGGCTTCCTCAGAGATCTAGAGACCCGTTGTTTAGAATATCGGTCCTCGGGAAGCAGGTGCATTTGTTTAATCTGTTGTCCAGGGTCTGGCCCACAGCAGGAGGTGCTCCTCTCCTTTACAGTTGCAAGGTATCTAGGTTTTTGCATTGGCTCCTTGGAGGACCTGGCCCTGTCTGACTGCCTATAATAATTCTAATTAACTCAGCGTCCTGTAACAGTAGGGCCATGGATGATTTTACTTTTTGAATATACTTTAGATTTAGAGAAGAAGGTGTTTTGTGCATTTGTTTGTCAACAGAGGCACTGGAGCATACTACCTGATACCAGTTCTACTTACTAAAAATGAAAATTGTTAATGATCTGATACTTAATATTCAATTGTTTAAGTATTTCAATTATATCTTTTTTTCAATTCACAAGATTAGTTTGGAATCAAAATGCATTTCCTTTTATAATAAAGGGCAATAGATACATTTACAATAAGTTAAAATGAAAATAAAATTGAATGAATTTTGTTGTTATTTATATGGACTGTTTTCTGATATGAAATGCATTTTCTTGTTTTTTTTCCATCCCCATACCATTTTAATCCTTTTTAAATAGTGCTTCACTTAGCTTCAGTGATCTTAATGTGAACAGAAGGAAAAATGATTAGTTTTATCTTTCTTTAAGTAAAATCCCCATATACTGAAGAATTTCCTAAAAGACCACGAATTCCCTTGCTTTTATTGAAATTTTATTTTCCAGTACTGTGACTGAACCAAGGGCCTTCAAACTGAGTAACATCCCTGAAGGAATCGCTTTCCAGGGATTGTTTTATTTAAGTTTTCTAATGACTTTCAGGCACGTTGAGTGCAACGTTAGATGAAAAGAACTTGTTCACAAATTTAGACAGTAAAGACTGGGGTTCTGATTCAAATTCAGGTGGTCTGGTCACAGAGATCAGGCTCTAAACATGGGCAGTAAATTGAGCCAAAGTCATCATAGACTAATATTTCGCCTGTCAGGTAGGAGACCTGTATTTCTGGATCTCCATAACGGCCTTCTGATGTGTATCGCTGTGACCCTTGACCAAGTTCTTCTGCTGGGAGCAGCTCCTGTAGATACTAGCCAAGCCCGAGGACATCCATTTAGATCAAATTCAGGCTGTTACATTTCTCTGTTGCTGTGGCTTCGGGGCAGTGTTTTGGGAAATTGTATTTAACTGCCCTAAAGCTTAAGATATCCCATGCTGGAAACTAAGTAACTGTATTTACAAAAAAAAAAAAAAAAAAAAAAGAGTTCTTTCTTGAGCTACTTACTTAGCTCTGTAAACAGTGTTAAAGGCAAGTTCACTTGGATAGATTATTTATGGTATCCATGGAGATTCACGTGGACTGACAGCTTTGTCCTAGTGCTTAACGACTGTGGAATGTGGACAAATACAGTTTCTTAAAATAAGCAAATATCTGATATTGATCCCACTGTTGAGCCAGAGAACAAACAAATGCCACGTCTTTATTTTGATCATATTAACATGGAGTAGGTTTGGGATGATAAATGTATTTGATGACTGGTGTATTTTTACTTTCATTATACCACTAGACATTTTTTAATCTTAGACCATAAACTGTAAGACCACTCATAATTGAAAAAAGAAACCTAAGTGTTTAGCTGTATGGAACCGGTTAAGAAAGCTTTATTCATGGATGGAGTAGAATAATCATTAAAATATATTTAGATAAATAATCACTTTGAAATGTTAATGAGATATAATTAAAGGGAAAAATAAATATAGAAACACTGTGAATCAGGATATAGGGTATGAGTTCATTTTTGTGAAACAATCAACAAATAAAATATTTGCCTAATAGGAGATTTGAATTTTTTTATCATTCCCATTTCTATTTTCAGAACAAATGTTTATTATTTATATAAGAAAAAATATAAAGTTTTGGTTTAGGATAATGCATAAAGAGATAATCTACTTATAAACCTTTCAAGTGTTATGAATGAAAGCAAAATATAAAAGGCACCACACTGTAATTCTTTAAGATTCTATTTATGCAAATATTAGGTAACATATGCTGAACTTTGCATCTTGGCACACAAATACCTCATCTTCTAATGGCCCAAGGGATATTGTCCAGGTTTGGGAGATTATTTAAAGTTATTTCAAATAATCAAGATCATTTAGTCTATAAAACCAAATAGAAAGAAAAAGTAATAAATTCCATTCCAGTAGGAATAGGTCAGATAGATTATAATTAAAAACCTCTGGGCTTACTAATTCTCCTTAGAGAATTATATCTGCATTCGTTTGTATTACCTGGAGAATAAAATTTATAACTTTGCCACAGAAATCTTATTCTTTCTAAAGTCTAAATGGTCATTAGCAGGTTCACCAATTGGCAGGTTTCCAAAGAACATTCAAGATGTTCCGGAAGAGATCTTCTCTTATATTTAAGATTGCAAGTGAACTTTAAAAACGTATTGTCAATGCAAACAAAAACATTTTAACCTCTTAAGAAGGTGCTTCCTGCCTTTAAATCTTAAGCTTTAAAAAAAAATTTATGAAATACTCCATGATTTGGCTCTTACTTGTACCTCTGGTGGCATCCGTCCTGATTACACAGCACTTAGGACATTCTGATCAAAATGAGTTTATTTCACTTACTTGGTGGTGTTGCGCTTTCTTTTCGCTGTGCCTCTGTGCATAGTTTCCTGTGCTAGGACATCCTGTCCCTTCTTCTGACCAACTTCTACTTCAATTTGAGGTCTGGACTGGGATTTCCCATTCCCTCTGGGAACCACATGGTAGATAGCCCTTTTCACATTGACTTAGGTTCACATCCACGACAAATTGCCTATACTCCTGGGTAGAGAAATCAAGAGACTTTCACTTTCATCACATGATGATGTATGAACTACAGAAGGTGTATGTTGAAAATGGATATCATGTTGATACTTTTTAAACATTATAACAGTTTCAAAATACATTGATTTGATTTCTTTCCTTAGTATGGTGTGTTGGGAAGATGGAGAGATCAGCAGTTGAAAGGTTCTAGTCTTTGAGTGTTGTGTTACCTGTGGGTGTGATCTATAAAATGTTTTCCATCTACCTGACCCTCAACTCTTTAGGCATAACTAGAGTCAATGAAAATGTCTTGCCTCTTTAACAAAGAAGTAACAGGTTAGGTTTTGTAAGTGAAAACATTTTCTTTTGAAATGAGAAAGTGCTATATGTATGACAGTTATTTTATAGACCGCATTTTCAGTGGTAACCTCGTGAGTAACACTTGGAGGCAGTTCTGCCGTGAGTGAGTTAGTTGTCTAGTTCCCTCGAAGCTGTCACAGTAGCTCTCAGTAGAACACTCTTGCTATGCAAATATGTTGTTAGGCACCTAGTTCCAAATATGTTTCTACCTCTCCCATACAGAAAATCTAGAGCCCCTACCATCTTTCATGTTTAAGATTTTTACAGTTACAAGCACAGAGCAATCAACACCTACCCCCAAAATATTCACTTATGCTTAAATTGGCTATATTTATTAGTTTTTAAAGTTAGTTACCATATTCTGTCACCGGATAACATTGATATTTTGAATAATGAAAAATTATAATTTGATAGAGAATTAAGATCAAGATGAGTAGAATAAAGGCTGCTTTCCAATGGAGTTTTGAAGGGTTATCTATGGAAAAGTATCCGGTTAAAAATGGTACCATTTGACTAATTAAAATTTGAGATACCTCCAAAGGCAAGGCTGTGACACAGTCTCCTCTCAACTGTCAAGCACTTTCTTCAAATAAGGTGTGTTGGGCACATAGATTTGCATGGATTTTTCTGGTTTCTGCCATCTGAGAGTCGTGTCTTACAATTTTGAATGTTTATGCGCTTTGACAGGCCCCATCTGTTGTGGGGATATCTAAGCCCCCCAAGCATAGTTGGAAAAACTCAGTTAATCTTTGCTTTTACTTGATAGAATTTAAATTATTTATAGCAGTTATGTCTCGTTGACTATTAGAGAGTTTTTTTGGATGACACAAGGATTTCCTGTCACCATTTTCCAGATTATGAATAAATGCAAAGCAAAATGACACTTACCTCTTATTAACATGAACTTTCTGATATTGTGATCCTAATTAGTTGGACTGTGGTCCCTTCATTAGTTATTTATCTATTCACCTTCATTTCCACTTCATTTTAGAAAGGATTTATGGTGTTGTCATTTCATTAAGGAAAGTGCAAGGGCAACCCTATCAGAAATGTCAAGTATTCAGAAATTGGCGACCTTGAAACAATCACCCTTGTAACTGCACAGAGCTAAAACTTAACAGTGACAGGCTGGCTTTCTACAGGAAAGTAGCAAGGGCAGGGGTCATATATGAATGCCACCAGCATGGTGCTGGCAAGGCGACATGCCACAGTCGACAATGCTTTTTGTTCCGCTTGTGGGTATTCATGCTGTCCATATCACTTTACTTTGTATACATTTGTGGGGAAATTACTATGTCACTCACTGTCCTTAGTCCTGGGGAAAAAGAAAAACAACACAGGAGGTACCTTTCCTCAGGGAGCTTGTGTACTAATAGAATGAATCAGACAGTAACTGTGCCAAAAATTCTTTTTAAGATTTATGTGGAGAGAGCAAGAGTGAGAGCACAAGGGCTGAGAACAATGCGACCGGTCAGAGAGACACTGTCTGCGTAAATCAGTCTTTACGTTTGTTGTAAAATAGCCTTCAAATTAGAATTTGAGAGTCTGATATTATATAAATGATGGACCCTGTGGCTTTCATCTTACGGCTTCAGGTTCAACTTTTCTCTTGCTGTCAAATGATCATTATTCTTACTGCAGATTTTGCCTACTTGGGTGTATTTCTTTTCAGTTTTATTTACTGATTTTACAAGAACAAAACAGTACTACTAATATCGTTTAAATGTTTAAAACTGTTTTATGTTATGCATGAGTTATAGCACTGAATCTTCACATACTATGAGGTAGGAACACCTTATTTTTAATTGTTTTCTGAAAGCACAGTGTACAAGAAGCAGAGTACACAAATAACAGCACAGCTTGGCACGTTTTAATACAGTGAATACACCTATGTGATTCCAACAGGTAAAATATCCATTTCCTAGAAAACACGATTGTGCCAATTCCATTCATTACCTCCTCTGGAGAGCAACCACTCCTCTGACTTTTGATTAGCGAACTTCATAGGAATATGCACTCTTTTATGTTGGGCTTCTTTTTCTTAATGTTGTGTTATAAAATTTATCCATGTTTTTGCATGAAGCAGAAGTTTATTTCACTTCATTGCTGTTAGAGTATTCAGTGTGGCTATATTGTGATATACTTATCATTTTGATGGCTCATGGGCATTTAGATTGTTTCATTTTGGGCTGTGATGAGAAAAGAGCTATGCATGTTTTTGCTCAAGTGTTATTTTGTGCGCAGTCACTTGACTCTGTAAGCAAATACGCTTTGAATTGCTGAATCAGAAAGTATGCTTATTCTCATCTCTTGAACATAGTGGCAAAGAATTTTCTATCAAGTGAAGTTTCTGCAGAGAAACTTAATCACTCTGAGTGATACACAATAAAGATTTTTTAAAACAGTTGTTAGACTTTATTTAATTGCAGAAGTTGGTGAACCTGCCTGTTGAGGATTCTATTATCTAGCCCTGAACCTAAAGTCATGGTAAATCGGCCAGACTAGTAGCAAAGAAGTTGGTTTTAGAAAACAACAACAAGAAACTGCAGAAAAGTTAGAATCCTTAAACAAAACAAAACAAACAAAACGCAACGTAATCAAAACCTGGAACTCCTGGGAAAAACTAACCTGTTAGGAAAAGTCGCCAACTTCAGTCTTGATTCTGTGAGTCACCTGCAAAGAACCTGACCATCTTTGCCATGGAGTTGCGTGTGTGTGTCTTCCCGGCCTTGGAAACAACAGCAGATCAGGTGAGTGCTGAAAAAGCTGCGATGAGACACCTTCCAAATCTCACCCATGATGACTTTTCTGGCAAGTACTAACAAAGAATCATATGGGGAAGAAACTTTTGGAAAATGCAGTTCTAGTTTACCAGAGCAGAATAAGCAGAAAGCCATCATATTCCAGTCCTTGTCACCTTGACGTAGATAGGGGTATTTGACGTGTATGTGTTTGTTTATATGTGTATGTATGTGTATGTGTGTATATTTGTGTATATGCACTTCTTTGAACTGTCCTTACCATCTTTAAAAAAGAAAAAAAATCATGCCTCTATCTAACATGATACAACTATCTCCCATAAACCCCAAATATATTAATCTTCCTCTTAAAAAGAATATAAAACACTTTCATCTATTTTTCTATGATACTATCTACTCTTCTAGTTAAGTCACATTCCCATTTAAAAATCCTATATTTAAATTCGATTTCTAAATTAGGCAGTCAAGAAATGGAAGATAGAAATAAGCTAATATCCAGAAAAATATTCTGAAAGAATATTACAGAAAGAATATTCACTAATACTGTGGATCTCATTTGTACAATTAGTTACATAGTTGAAGTTGGCATCTTTCAGTTCCATCTTCCTTCTTTCTTTAGTAAACACTCAGCTCATCATAGTTTCATCCCTGTTATGACCCAAACTTTTATTTTAAAAATTTTTAAAACTACTGGGAAATGAACTGAGGGCCTCACACATGCTAAGCAAATACTCTACCACTGAGCTATATCCCCAGTCCTTCATTTCTTATTACTAGGTTATCCACAGGCCTGCTTATATTGGGTTATACTCTTCCATTTATTTTATGAGAAGACACAGGAGTACTAATAAGCATCCAAAAATACCTTCTACATTCCAAATCTGCTCCCTTACCCCTATCGTGTAGTAGTCACCCTATTTTCCCTTTATGCTCACAGTCACCCCACACACTATATTAACTGTTGAATCATTGTCATAAAGGCCTGAAGTGGTCAGCTATCAATTTCAACACTCAATTTAATGCAAAAATTGATTATCCTGTGGTGTCACTATTCACTGTTTGAGAACTCAAGACCTCATGAGAACCAGTAGTCTAATATGGTAGCCTCTAGTCACATGTGGCTATTTATCTTGGATTTACACTACTTTAAAATTTATTATCTCAGTTGTAGTGGCCATCTTTTAAGAGTTCAGTAACCACGTATACTTGTTTGATTTCATTCCTAAGAATACAGAGCAGTTTTAGCTAATTTGGAGACTGTCAGAATCCAAAGTCTTGTTGAAAGAAACAAACATTTTGCTAGAAGTGGATCAGATCTAACAGTGAGAAAGATCCCTTTCATGTCTAGCATTGATTCCTGGGGTTGGCCATACTCTGGCCTTAGCGAGTGGTAGTAGTTTATACGTTTGAACCTATGAGTAAACTCCAGCCCTCAATTGCCACTTTGTGTATAAACTCACTGGACCAGGACAGGAGCTGAATCATCTCTTTTTCTTTTCAGGCAAAGCAAACAATCAGCTGCTTTGCACAGTGTTGCTTCCTGGAAGATTTCTCTTCATCCTTATTCCCCAAGGCCACCCATGACTTGTCCAGGTCCTCCCATCTCTAAATGAAGCCACTGTAACATGATCATTGGTTCTAGTGTAGTCTTCTTGTGGCCATGATGGCAGGTTGAGAAAGAGGAGGCACTGCAGTGAAAATATGTCTGTGGGCCTACATGTCACTGTGCCTGGCTACTTTTATTTGGCTTTTGGTTATTACTGAGTTCAATCTTATACACACTACTTACATTTGACAATGATGCACTGCTACGTTGCCCAACTTCATGGTTTGATG
>RJWT010047214.1:0-11343 GCA_004365215.1 Cuniculus paca | reverse complement strand
AAAAAACTGACAAGGTACAGAGAAAGAGCAAATCTTTTTGACTTAAAGATGATCCTTTTGGAAACTTTAAGATATAATATGCATGCTACAAAAGTACAGATCTTAAGTGGACAGTTTCACAAGTTTAAACAAATATGTACACCCCAATAATACCATAGAGCTCTTTCATTGTTCCTCAAATTTTCCTTCTAATCAAGAAAAATTGGCTTATAATTTACATACAGTTTTAAACACCCAACTGTTGAAGATTGGTGTTTTAACCTTCTACTTTTGATTCCTACCTTCCACTTTGTTGTTTAGTGCCATTATACAAGGAATCAGTCATTTTCCTCTGATGAGACACCCTTACTCCTTCTGATGAGATCTACTCATTTTCCAAGTATCAAAGTGATTTTTCATTTATTTATCTTGTGTTGTGTTGTGTTGTGTTGTTTTTGCAGTACCAATGGCATCTCTGCTGGCTAGGCAAGTGCTCTACTTCTTGGTTACATCCCCAGTCCCAAGCATCAGTTTTGGCAGTATTCCATCTCCTTACCTCTCTTATAGCTCAAACCCCAACATTAGCTACTTTATCTCTAATATCTCCTAGCGATTGTCATGTTATTTTAGTGATTTACTTATTTATCACTCTCACTGCATGCTAGTGACTAGGTTGTGTGCATAATCTCTTGTTTATAGACATTACTTGGCACCTGATCTCTTATCAACCACATAGTGTTCAAAACATTTGTTGAATAAACACATACACGGTACTAAAGTCTTTGGCCAGTGGCTTACGTGTCATGTGTGAAGTTTAGATTTTATGCCAAGGTAACAAAGATCAGTTAACGGCTTTTCAAAAAGAAATGCTATGATTTGATGTGTGTTTTAGAAAGGTAACTGATGGCAGTTTAAAGAATGGAAAAAGAGTAGTTACAGGAAATTGACTTGGAAAGTCATTGTAGAAATGCAGGAAAGAAAACATATTGATTAAATGAATGAAATTATAAAGCAGAGCCCAAAATTCTAAGTAATTTCCAAAAATTTCTAAGAAATATTTACCAGACTTCAATGGGGGCAGAATAAAGGAGGAGAAATGAAAGATATTGCACAATTTTTGGTTGAGAGAAAATAAATAGGTGTGCCACAAAGAAAATCCTGTAGAAAGCAGAAAAGTAAGACAAATTAATTTTAAGGCACATAAGTATAATATAAATAGATTAGATGTGAAACAAACATCATCCATGATCTCAGAATAGTCAGGACAGGAGATGTGGCATGTACTCAGTACTTTTTCCTTTGACCCTCTGCATACATTTTTTTCAATTTTCTCAGTGTCCTAGGACCCTTACACGTTTTCATTGCATCTTCGTCCATTGGCTTCCACTTGGTTTTAGGCTATGGGAAGCACCAGCAAAAGTTTGAAGGGTAGGAAAAGAGTGAGTTTGGGATATTTATGACTCCCTCCTTTTCAGGTCTCCGTAAGCTAACAGCATCCCTCTTCCAAAAGGCACAGTTTTTTCCCAGTAACCTTCTCTAGGCAGCCACTCTGTTGAGCCTAACAATGGCTGCCTCCCCTCATTCCTTTAGGCCTTGGGGCACTGAGGCTTGGATATTAACCATTCCTTTCAGAAACTGTAAATAGTCCCTTTATTAAAATCTCTCCAACTATCCCATGTGGAAGTGCCATCTGTTTTCTGCTGAGACCTTGATTGACATGTAAAGATGGTACATAAAATCCTTGAAGACAAAAATCACTCAAGGAAATCAGGTAGAGTAAGAGTCCCTGCAGGAAACCAAAAGCAGAATTTAAATTACTTACTCAAGAAACTTGCAGAAAAATTAGTTTAAAAGGAATAAGGTTGGGGGGCTCTAGGAAGAAAAAAGTTTCAAGAGTAGGTATCTTTGTTACTTTTCTCATTGCTGAGACAAAACACCTGACTCCCAAAGTTTAATGGAGGGTGGGGAAGGAAAGGTTTACTTAACTCACAGTTTGTAGAAGTTTCAGTCCATAATTAGCTGATTCCAAGGCAGGGTGGCTTGGCAGAGAGATAAACATTCATGGTGGTAGAAGAAATCAATAGCAAGTAAGGGAAGAAAGAGAAAGGACCAGCCTCTTTCTGTCCCTTATTTTGTAGGCAGGTTACCCTCCTAGAGCAAGTGGTAGAACTCAGACCCTTAATCCCAGCAGTGTATCATGAATCAATCACAAACTCTTTCAGCCACCACCAAAAAACCTGACCCCATAATCACATGAGGCTTTGGAGGGCCATCCAGACACAAACTATAACATTCCATCCCAGCTCCCCAAAGACTTATATACATTCCTTTCCACAAAAGGCATGTAGTCCATCTCTAAGAGTTGCCAAAGTCATAACAGTTTCAGCACTGTTGAAAAGTCTGAGTCCCAAGTCTCTGAGATTTAAGGCAAACTCTTAGCCTGCTGTTCAGATGAAATGAAAATTAAACACTTTCAACATTCAATGGCACAAAACAGACATTTTCATTCCAAAAGTTACCAACAAGGCTTACAAAGGAACAGGGCCAAAGCAAATCTAAACTCCAGCAGGTCAAACATTAAATCATTTAGTTTCATGGGCAGCATCCAAAGTAATCTGTGACAAGATGTGAATTTCAAAAGGTTTCAGTGGCTCTGCCCCAGTGGCACTTCTAGTTGTAGCTCCTATGGCTTCTCTCTTGGGCCTGCTCTGCTTCCTCCTTACAGTTTTCCTCAAATGATCCATGTTCCTGTATTTTCAAACTTCAAGGGTCTCCAATGTACCTTTGGCTTCCCACTCACAGCTGCACACTGCTCTCTCAGGGGCACACTGTCTGCCTTCTCAGGTCTTCTTCTAAAATCTAGGTGGAAGCCTTCCTGACCCCACAACACTGCCATTCTGCATGTACCTAAAACCAGAGCCATGTGGATGATGACAAGGTCTGCTGCCAGCTGGAACAGTAGCCTGGTTTCCTCTTCTCTCTCTCTCTTGGCTATAGGAGTTGAATGCCTGAATCTCTGAACACTCTGAATCCAATTCCAAGGAACAAATTCTCTAGGCCACCACTATTCTGGAACATGGTGCTCTCTCTGGTGCTCTCTTCTCAAAGCAGAATCTTTCACTTTTAAAATTTTGAGACTGCAAAGGGTAGAGTTCTGCTGCTTCTTGTCATGCTGTCAGGTCATCTTTTCTATTATCCTGCTCCTTCTCAGCAATCAAGATCTCTTCTGCTCTATCTTTACAGCCCACAGCTTTACTGGAGCTTCCTTTCTGGCCAAACTCACAATGTTTTAAATTATTCTGCTGGGCTATTTGCTCATGATTTTCAACATAGATCTAGCTAATAGCACCTAACAGTAGCCATGTCACTGCCTCAACATTAGACTGCTTTGAAATTACTTCTGCCAGATTAATTAGTCCACCACCCTTAGTCTAAATCTCAGGCAAAGTCTCTGGACATGAGCAAAATGCAGCCAAACTTTCTGCCAGACCATCATAATATTACCTGGAATCCAACAACCAATGCAATCCTTCTTCCCAGCAGAAACCTCCTGTGCCTGTTACAGGCAGGATTTCTATCAGTCTTCTTGTCTTCTGAGCTCTGACCAAAATCTCCCATACAGTACAACCTAAGGCATTCTAGTTGTATTTATTTCAGCTGGAATCTTTAAACTATTCCAAACTCTTCCCCCAAGCCATTCCCAAAGACCTCTGAACCACATGGTCAGTTATGGTTCCAGCAATGACCTCACTCTCTAGTACCAAATTGTGTCTTAGTTACTTTTCTCATTGCTGACACAAAATGCCAGACACCCAAAGTTAAAAGGGGACATACTTATTTGGCTCACAGTTTGTAGAGGTTTCAGTCTATAATTGGCTGGCTGCAAGGCAGGGTGACTCGGCAGAAGCTCAATCATTCATGATGGCAGAGGACAGTAAAAGCAACAAGGGAACAGAAAACAAAAAGGGACAAGCCTCTTACTGTCACTTATATTATAGGCAGGCTACCTGCTCTAGGGCAGGTGGTAGCACTCACACCCTTAATCCCAGCACTGGACTATGAATCAATCACAAACTCTGGATTCAGCTACTACCAAAAAACCTGCCCCCATGACTGCATGAGGCTTTGTGGAGACAGCCAAACACAAGCCATAACGCTTTCAGGTGCTACATGGAAGTCAGAATAAGCACAAAAGCAGCACCATCTGTATTTAAGATGCCACTGGTAACTTTTTATCTAGAGTACTTGGGTATGTTGACAAGGATGGGGCAAGAGGCATGACTGCAGGGTGCTGAGAACAAGTAGATACAAGTGTAGACTGTTGCAAATTTGGAGGGAGAAGGAGGAGCCAGGCAAAATGGTACTGTTTTGGAGAGTGGTATAAGAAAATGTTTTTAAAATGGAGGAAATGTACAAGTTTAAAGTCCACTACCAGTGGAGAAAGAGAGATTGATGGTATAGGACAGAGGATAAATGGAAATTGTATGAGTCAGTGCTATAGTTTGGATATGTTCTGAGTGTATTTTCCAGTGGTTCATGTGTTGAAATTTAATCTCCACTGTGTGGTATTAAAAAGTGAAAACTTAATCGGATTATGAAATTTAAAGGCAGGATCTTTGGGTGATAAAAATTGGATAAAGTCATCAGGTGGAACCTCCATTATTTATGACTATTAGCTTTATAAAAGGTGAAAGACCAGAAGACACATGTAAATGTTTCTTGTCTCTTACCACATGATGCCCTTTGTCACTCAGGCCTCTGTAAGCAAGAAGGCTTTTGCCAAATGCAGCCTTTCAACATTAGACCAGAACTATAAGCTTCAAAAGCAAAAAACAAAAAACAATGCTCATCTCTTTACAAAGTCACTCAGTCACTGTTATTTTGTGTTAGTGACAAAAAGGGATCAGTAATGTCAGCTAAAGGAGAACTGGGAAGATTGGGGAGTGGTAAGCAGCAGGGGTTCAACTTCTCCAAGATTCAGAATCCAGACACTGGAATATAACAGCTTCAGGAAGAAAAAAAGGAAGGAGGTGGATCCCCAGGACCCAAGAAGGATGTAAAGGGAGAATTGGAGCCCACAGGGAAAGTGAAGAGGCAGGCGTCAATGCAGAAAAAGGAGGTGACAAGCTGCACTTTCTCCCTGACTCCTGGCTTACAGTGTGAGAGAGGAGGATTGAATCTACAGAGTCACTGTGAAGGCAGGTGACTCCAGAGGACTACATGGAGAAACACATCAATGAAACAGAGCAGTGGATGTTGTGAACTACAAAAGCTGGTGAGTGACTCCCGTACAATTATCACCTGGAAAGGGAATTTGATGAGATGTCATTTTAGGGAGGAGACAACTGAACCTGGGACTCAAAGCAGTCATGGATTGAATCCATCTTAGGACTCCCAACAACTGGGAGAGGCAAAACTGTGGGAGACATCCAGGGTCGGGGAGCTGAGGTCATGTCAGCAAGAGATGCCAAGAGTGTTGTTGAAGACTGAACAACTCAGGCCCCAACCCCACAAGCAGAGGCCAGGATCAGCCTTTACTGTAGAGCTGAAAGCACCAGAATCGGCATCTTTCTCTAATCCTACAGTAGGCTTGGGATCATTCAGGACAGATCTGGGCTCTGTCTGCCTCCCTTGTTTGCTACAGACAGCAGATTGGACATATCACAAAACTGTAGATCCCAGAAGATAACCACAGGTTTGAAATCACACAGGAATCTTTTTGTTCTCTCTTCATTTTCATTTTTCTTTTCTTTTTTTTTTCTTGTTTGTTGCTGTTTTTTCATGAACATGAACATTGTTTTTAGTTGTTTTGTTATTGTTTTTGTTTTTTCTTTCTTTGTTTCCCTCCTGCCTTCATCACTAGTTTCCCAAAGCTTGGGTAATTTTTTGTCCTTCCGCCTTGCTTCTAATCTCCTTCTCTTCTTTTATTTCTCTAGTTTTCTCTTTTATCCCTTTTAAAATTTTCCCCCTGAGGATAAAATCACTCTATTGAGGGAATATTTACCATATATAATTGTCTGATTTGTTTTAGATTTTGTTATATAATTATAAATCTTGTACCTATGATTAAATGTGGCAAATTAACAGTTATAATAGTTTGTCATTTTCTAGACTGTTATTGATGCTTTTGTTGTTACTGATTGCACTACTTTAGCCAAGGTAACATAGTTGTTGTGATCTGTTGCTCTCTCTTGGATGCCAATACTGAGACTGTCTGAGGGTCATAAACAATACCATAATCCAGTACCAAAGAACTAGGTACTAGGCCAAACAGGTAAAAACCTCTCTCCCTAATAAATTGAAGAGGCAAGATCTTGGGACAGACTCAAAAGCCAAAAGCCAACTACACCAAGAAGACATCTCTGAAAAGTAGTCATTTCCTGTGGAGATCTCCATACTAATAATAAAGCTACTTATGATAAGCAATTTACAAGCAACAATGCAGAAAACAAATAAAAATTAGAAAATGAGAAAACATGGAGGCAAGACACAACCCCAAACCTCCAGCTTGCCCAAGGCAAATCCTGGGGATCTTCAAGGTAGAGGAAATCAAAAGCCACCCAGTTGAACTTTCTAAAATGGTAGCAGTAGAAGTAACAAGGCAGATGAATGAAGCTCCAGAGAAAAACAAATCAGAAATAATTACACAGATAACTAAGAAGATGATCACTATAATGAAAGACATGGCTTTTCATTCCTAATTGCATGAATTTGAGTCTTTTCTTTCCTGTTTTTAATAAATCTGGCTACAGGTTTATCAAATATATTTAATCTTTCAAAGAACCAACTCCCCCTCATTTGCTCTCCTTCCCATTTGAACATTTGCTTCTTATTTTCCAATATCTATTACACATTTTGGTCCATATTTATCCTTTTAGTTTCTCACACTTCACTCCAGAAAGAATGGCTATTATCAAGAAATCAACCAATAACAAAAGCTGGTGAGACTGTGGGGAAAAGGAACCCTTCTCCACCTTCAGAGGGAGTTTAGACTGGTGCAATCATTGTGGAAATCAGTGTGGATATTCCTCCAAAAACTAAAACTAGAGGTTCCATTTGACCCAGCTATTGTCCTTCTTGGGATCTTCCTGAAACGGTTAAAAGTATTGTATGATTGAAATATGCACACCCATGTTTATAGCAGCATGATTTATTACAGCTAAACCTTGAAAATAGCCCAGATGTCCATCTTTGGATGAATAGGTAAAGAAAATGTGTTTTTTGTATACAACAAAGTACTACTCTGCATCAAGAGTAGTACTTGAAATACTTTTATATAAATGGATGCACCTTGAGACTGTACTTTTAAGTAAAATAAATTGGACACTCATGTTTAAATACTACATTGTTTCTTTTCTTTGAGAAACCAAAATCACAAATGATGACCAAAATGGATAGTAGATACTGGGAAACAAGAAGAAAATGTTCAAGTAGAATGGAGGACGAGGGAGAGGGAGGGGGAAAGAAGGAAGGGGAAAGGAAACAAAAAAGAATTGAAAGACGAAAATGAAAATAAACCTTGTATAATTGATGGTAAGAAGGGTTGAAGAGGGGAGTGTAATGGGGAAAAACAAGTACAAATTTCCTACAATGAATGTGATCATTACATATGTCAAATGTGTACCAATAAAATTAATTTTTAAAGAGTGAGCTAGAACAAATTGCTATAAACTGCATGGCTTAAACAACAAACATTTACTTTTGTCATGCTTCTGGAAATTTGGAAATCTGAGATCAAGGTGTTAGCAGCTGCAGAGTCTAATAAGGCACACTTTCTAGTTTGCAGATGACAGCCTGTTTGTATCCTCATATACCAAAGAACTAAGAGAGGAAGCAAGGGAGGCTAGTCCTGTTCATGAAGGCCCCACACCCATAGCCTATTTCCCTTTGAAATACCCCACCTTCTAATCACATCACACTGAGTGTTAGGATTTCAACATAGGGGCTGGGGAGATAGAAACTTCAGTCCACAGTGGATGGACAAGTTCATGGCAGAAAAAAAGATAATGAGAGGATAAGCTTTTTCTAGAAGAGACCATCTTTCCTTGAAATGTAAATCTTTTCTCATAACACCCAGTAGCATAGAGTTTGCTATTGTAGTTCTGCAATTTTCTGTTTACATTTTTATCTTTCTCTATAAATGGTTAGATCCTTAAGGACTGGATTTTTATCATAATCTTCTTGGGATCCTCAGTGACCAGTGTATGGGAGATACTTTTTTATTTTATTTATTTTATTTTGAGGTGGGGAGAGGGTCTCACTATATAGTTCAGGCTGGCCTTAAATTCACTTACTTTGCCCAGGATGGCCTCAAACTCACAGTGACCCTCCTGCTGCAGCCTCCAGAGTGCTGGAATTACAGGCGTGCACCATTACACCTGGTCAGGAGTTACTTTTGATTTTGTTTTGTTGTTTAGTTAGAATTTCACATTTTAGGTTAAAAGTCAAAGTCATGGTTGACAATTGTCCTAAACAGTGATTTTACTTTCAATCTGCCTGAAATCGGGGAACATGAGAGAAAAGATTAACTGCTAGATCTGCTGTAGTCAGAAATGTTCTGATTTTTGCCCAGCAAGCAAATTTTGGATATTAATTTGGCTTCCTATATCTTGCCTAAAAGGAAGAAACTGAATTAATGAACTGACAGGAGAATTTTAGTCATTTTTGTTGTCTTGCTTGTGAACTTTTAATTTTGATTAAGATTAATAAGTCTCTCTGAGCCTTATCAGCTTGCTGATGGTTAAAATCAAGTCTAAACTCCAAAGTCAGCCTGAGTCAGGGATACTCTAGAAGATTCTGCAGCTGTGACCTGGTCCCAACATCTGGTCAACCAGCCTCTTTTCAGAGGGCGTCTCTCCACTCGTGGCACCATGGACCGCGGTTTGCTTTCAGTCTCTCAGAACAGTGTGCACTATATGACAAGGAGATCAATTTTCCTAGGTGACTAGTTGAATTAGTCTTTTTTCGTGGTAGTGAAATCTTATAAAATCATTTTGTCTATTCTCAGAGCAAAGGATGAAATTTTAAAATGGTCTCTATATAATTTAAGTGCAATTTATTTCTCAGTTGCTTCTAGAGAAAATTTGAGGTAATACTCTATTTTACGTGTCCTTTTTTTTAAGTGGGGTGGGGGTTACAGACAGAAATTATATCTTTTGAGGCCAATCAAGCTGCATAACCACCACATGAAGGTAAAGTCATATGGTGGGTGAAACGCCCATTTGATGGATCCAGTCGATAGTTTGTGTCTATTCCGATCTTGGCTGTCCCATTAAAAAATTCGTGTGCTTTGGTATATTACTCAACTTCTCTTGCCATGGTTTCCTATTAAAAAAAAATAGCATCTACTTTATTGATTATCATGAGGACTAAATGTCAGAGTATGGAAAATACTTCAGCTAGTAACCAGTGCATGCCTAATGCTGAATTAAGTCTATTTCTTTATAACAATTTATTTACCAAGAAATAATCTTATAATAAAATTATTTATAAAAATTTCTATAAAAGGGCATGGCCTACAAATATCATTTTTTATGACTAAATATACTCAATTAATTATATGAGCAATACCTATGAAATATTTTATCTGCTAGGTACTGTGCAAAGAGGCTTATGTATGTAACTACTGGGAAATTTGCAGAAGTGGGGTATGAGAGATTTTAATCTTGTCCAACATCAAACAGCTGATTAAGTGAGATTTGAACCACATAGTTTGGCTCCAAGCCTCCATGCTAAACTACAAACTACATTGTTTTCCCCCCCTCCACTACTATTTTTATCTCTGGGCAAAAGTGTTAGACAAGATATGATTGGGTTGAGTTAAAACTTACAAATAAATCTAATGGTATAGTCAGTCATTAAGACACCACTAGGGAACAGTGACTACTTTTCTAGGGACTGTTATATTTTATGTTTCTAAAGAATGATGACATATTTTATCAGCTTGACTTGATTTAGGATTCAGATATGTGGGAAAATATTTCTCAGCCTTCACTTGAGAGCATGCATAGCTTTCTGAACCTTTGAAATACTCACAAACCTGATTTTTTTCCTTTATGAATAAAGAACTCTTACTGATTTAATAGTTATGAATTAATTTTTAAAAGTAGAGATTTACAGGGTGGTCATAAACACTTCCTCTAAGTAGAAATTTTCAACTCAGGAAGACATTAGACTTAGAAAATTTAAGCAGCAGTTAGTTTGCTCATGCTTAATAAAAAGAAAGAAGAAAACCCTTGATGTTCTCATTTCTCCATATCTGTAATGTGACTTCCCTTAAGAGAAATTTATCCTCTCCTAGGTTATGTTATATGTCCTAATTTCACTTTGGATCCATTGCTTATTATGAAGAAGGATCTGTAGCATCTTTTTGGTTTGCATTCCATTTTGTAAAACAAAAATATAGCAGCTAAAGATTGTATGTTTAACATTTATAAATCATTTGCTAGCTAATAATCTATTCCTGGGTGGCGAAGTATGCATACCAATGTTGTTTATTAGCAGTAATGTTTTCAAGCCTTATAAGTGTCTTTTTTTTGTTTTTGTTTTTGGTGGTACTGGAGATTAAACAGTGGGCCTTTGCACTGAGCTACATCTGCAGTCCTTTTTTATTTTTATTTTTTTAATTTTGAGACAGAGAGTCACTAAGTTGCCCAGGTCAGTCTCAAAATTACCAGTTTTGCAAGGTACTTGGATTATAGACATATGCCACCACACCTAGTTTGAGAGCTGAATTTCTGCAAGCACTACTCCTAATTCCTGACTATCAAGTGAAATAATTGCCAAGTGCTTTCAATTTAAACCTATCAACACAGTTGTCATTTAGCAAAACTTTGGAAAACGTTTTCAAAACTACTGTATTTTAATCTATATTTTGCTGAATCACAATACTAACTGGACCCAAACAAAAGGAATTTTCTTTGCTCTAGGCCAAGTTAGTTTTAATCTCAGTCAACATCCTGGAGCTCAGATCACAAGATTTCAAGAGGGATAAAGTGAGGAGCTGAATTTCACCTATTTTCCATTGTTGAGCTTTTCCCACGGAAACACACTTGCCTCAGTAATCAAGGCATGTCTTTAAAAACTATGGTGGACCATCGTTAGCCATTTAGGAAAGCAAAATTTCAATTCGTTTTCTATAACTTGTATGCCTTTTTGACATACATACATTTTTGTTTATACCAACACAAATATTGTCCAACCTTAATGATTCAGGAGCCATCTGTGCAGGCAGTGGCTCTCTCAGCTTAGGTCCGTGGGGAGCACCACTCTTTCTTGTAGGTTCAACATGGCATCAGGTAGCCATGCCCATCTCCAGGGGTGGGATTTGGTGAAAGCCATGGAGTCTTCTCCCCAGAGTGGGAA
>RJWT010047213.1:0-11343 GCA_004365215.1 Cuniculus paca | reverse complement strand
AAAAAAAATCCCATATTTACCCTATTGCATACTGTTATCCTTCCTATACATGCTCATACTGTCAACCCCATGCCTATAAATTCAATCTAACAATACAATCCTTCAGGTGCTTTTTGTACCTCCATTGCTATCAGCTCAGGCTGACCTGCAAACCAGCTGGTGGCTTATGGGGTAAGAGGGTTTGGTGATTTTCAGCCTGCATGCTGGTAGGCTTACAGGAGGCACTGACTTTCTCTCTTCCTGGGTCCCACACGGTCTGTGCAGCTTATCAGAAAGGCTGGCTAGTTGGATCCTTGATCGGCTCCTCCCAGTCCCAGCATGGCTGACTCTTGGGAGTTTCTGGCTTTTCCTTGTCTTCCTGGGTCCCGCATGATCTGCCAAAATGTACTTGTCTTTTACTTAGCACTTTAAAAACCAAAGACTCTTTTGGTTAGTCTTGTTTCGTTGCTTTTTTCTGGTGTATTTTAAAGCAAATCTCTGATAATATGATATATCACTGTAAATACTTCCTTATCGGAGATTTATTTAACCTTCATGGGCCTCTACTTAAAGGGAAAAGATATTGCCTGCTCCATTATTTCACAAATGGGAGAAAAATGTGAAAATATTGTTAACATAAGAGTAAGTACTACCAGCTAAGCATGGTGGCACATGTCTATAATCCTAGCATTCAGGGATGCTGAGGCAGAGGGATTACATGTTCAGCCTGGGCAACTTAGCAGCTTAGTTACACCGTGTCTTAAGTAAGAAGGGCTGGGGATGTTGGTCAGTGCAGAGGCCTTGGGTTCAATCCCTAGTACCACAAAACAAACACAAAAGACTACCAAATGAAAATTACTGTTGATTCCAGATTATTTCAAGGTATCATCTCCAAAATAAAAATTGTGACTTGTTTTTAAATGGGCTGACTAAAAATAGAGGCACAGACTAGGGTTAGTTAGAAACAAGTTTTGGGGTAAAACACAGTAGTTAACAAGCCAACATGATTATGTTTACCTTGTAATTCAAGTCCCTGAATGCCGTTTTCCCCCCTCCCCCATTCAGAACCTGGACTTTCAACATCAGATATTCTGTCTTGGATCAAGCAGGAGGAGGAGCCTCAGGTTGGGCCCCCCCAGGAGGCCAAGGAGAGTGAGGTGTACAAAGGCACCTATGCAGGTGAGTGATGATGGCCGAAGAGCTGCTTCGCCCAGACTGGCCCACACCAGAAGGGACCTGAGAACCTGCCTGACACAGGGTCTGGAGGCAAGGAAGGGGCAGGAGAAAAGGATAGACATGGTCACCTAAGTTAGCAATAAAACTAAGAGCCTCTAAGATAAACTATAAGTGAGGAAACACACTCTTAAATGCAAAGACAGATTAAAATCCAGTAGTTGGGGCTGGGGACATAGGTCAGTGGTGACATGTGCTTAGCTTGTGTAAGGTTTAAAATTTTTTTTTTTTTTTGCGGCACTGGGGATTGAATTCACGACCTCATGCTTGCCAGGCAGGCACTTAGGCCACTGAGCTAGATCCCCAGCCCAGGTTTAAAATTGTTAAGGGAAGAAAACTAAGTGCTGATAGATGGACCAAAAGTACAAGACTGGGGGAAGACAGAACATCTGTAAGTCACTTAGAAAAAAGATAGACCAGAAGTGGGGAGTGGGTTGGGAAGATACCAGTAGATGAAATGTCATTGGAGAGGTGCTAAGGGGATGTTGAGAACCTTCAATGAAAAAAAATGGTGACGGGAGAAAAATCCTTGTAAGATATTTAGCACCATCTGCATTTTGACACTTGAATTATAAAAAAGAATCTCAAGGTCTTAAGGGACCCAACTGTTTTTGTGTTCGTTTTGTGGCACCAGGGATTGAACTCACAACCTTGTGCTTTCTGGGCAGGCACTTAGGCCGCTGAGCTAAATCCCCAGCCCTGGTGTTTTTGAGACAGGGTCTCACTGTGCCGTTCAGGCTGGCCTTGAGTTCTCTTTGTAGCCCAGGCTGGTCTTGAACTCACAACGATCCGCCTTTCTCAGCCTCCTGAGTGCTGGGATTACAGGCGTGAGCCACCACGCCTGGCTGGGATCCAACTGTTAATACAGCTTAATACAATCTGTTTTTAATACTTTCTGTGCCCTGTGTTCCTTTAGGCTCTGGGAAGTACAGTTTCTGCTCTTCCAGAAGCTTCCCCTGCAGACACCGCAATGCTAGGCATGCCCACTGTGACAGGCCAAGGGCGAGTGGGGTGGTGGTAATAAAAGAGGGGAGACACAAAGGAACACACATCCCTTCTAGCTTAGGTATTCAGACGGGGATTAAAGATGTGGAGACAGGGAAAGGGGCTCTGTCCTACGGAAGAGAGAGCACAGCAGGCATGTGGAGCACACCTGTCATCCCAGCACTCAGGGAGCCTGCGACAGGAAGATTGAAAGTTTGAGGCCAGCCTGGGACATTTAGCAAGACCCCATCTCCAAATAAAAAATATAAGAGGAAGATAGAGTTCAGTGCGAAGGCTCTGGGTTCAATTCCCAGTACTGGAAGAAAAAACCCCAAAACAGAAAAAGTAAAGATGCAGAAATAGAAATGTGTACTTAGTCTTCAGGGAAAGTAGAGACAGCTGCTCCTAGTGAAGTATCTATCCAGGAGGATGGAGGGAGACAAGTCAGGTGGTTTTGACTTTGTTACAATCGGTGACAAGAGAAAAAGCAGAGACAGAGCATGGCGAAAGCAAAATAGGGAAGCCTGATGCCAAGGCTTTTCTTTCCCAAACAGGCAGCAGCATTAAAGAGGCACAGCTTCAAACTCCCCGATGATCTGCCACGGGAAGTGCATACATCTCCATTAGTGTTTGGGCTGCAGGGAGTCCCTTGCCTGAGCAGTCAGGAGCAGAAAGTCCAGGAGAAAGCTGGGCAGGGCCGTGGGGAGGTAACTCTGAGTCCTTTTTTTCAGAGGAGGAACTCCTCATCAAAGCTGAAAGCCTTGCTCCGGCCACCTTGTGCCCTGAGGTTCCAGTTACCTTCTCTGCCGCCCCAGCAGCAGCGGCAAAGGATGTATTCTCAGATGTGGCTTTCAAAAGCCAGCAATCCGCACCCATGACACCTTTCGGACGTGCAGCCACTGACCTGCCCGAGGCCTCAGAGGGACAAGTGACATTCACTCAGTTGGGAAGCTACCCACTCCCACCTCCTGTCGGGGAGCAGGTATTCTCCTGCCACCACTGTGGCAAGAGTCTCACCCAGGACATGCTACTGACGCACCAGTGTGGCCATGCCTCCGAGCACCCTGGGCCCTGTGCCCAGTGCCCTAAGCACTTTCCCGCGCAGCCGGACCTGGGCAGTGCCTCCCAGGACCACGCTGGCGAGACGCCCCCCACCTGCCCGCACTGCTCGCGGACCTTCGCGCACCCCTCGAGACTCACATACCACCTGCGGGTCCACAACGGCGCCGAGCGCCCTTTCCCCTGCCCCGACTGCCCCAAGCGCTTCACAGACCAGACTCGGCTCAGCAACCACCGGCGCGCGCACACTAACGAGCGGCCCTTCCGCTGCACGCAGTGTGGCCGCAGCTTCAGCCTGAAACTCAGCCTGCTGCTGCACCAGCGGGGTCACGCGCAGGAGCGCCCCTTTTCCTGCCCGCAGTGCGGCATCGACTTCAATGGCCACTCGGCCCTCATCCGCCACCAGATGATCCACACGGGCGAGCGGCCGTACCCATGCACGGACTGCAGCAAGAGCTTCATGCGCAAGGAGCACCTGCTCAACCACCGGCGGCTGCACACGGGCGAGCGGCCCTTCCCGTGCTCGCACTGCGGCAAGAGCTTCATCCGCAAGCACCACCTCATGAAGCACCAGCGCATCCACACGGGCGAGCGGCCCTACCCTTGTGCGCTCTGCGGCCGCAGCTTCCGCTACAAGCAGACGCTCAAGGACCACCTGCGTTCGGGCCATACCGGGGGTTGCGCGGGCAACAGTGACCCCTCGGTACCGCCGCCTGAGCCCCCCGGGCCGCTGCTTCCTGGGCTTGAAGCTTCTGGCCTCGCTGTCAGCACCGAAGCGTTAGAGGGCAGTCAGTGGTATGGGAACGGGAGTGGAGGGGGGGTGCTGTAGCGGCAGCCTTGTGCTCGCCTGCTCTGCACAGCAGGCTCATAGCAAACAGAAAGTCCAGGAGAAGGCCGGGGGCCCCTCCACCTGCACTCATGATTCACCAGTGCGTCCAGGAATTCAAGGTCCTCCACATGCAACTACTGTGTTCAGAACTTCACAGCTGTGCAACAGTGCCATATCTTGAAATCGAGAAAAACCGGGAAAGGAACCCAGCATCCTCATCTCCAAAGATACCACAAAAGCAGAAGTTAGGAGGCTGTTGCAGAGAGGTTGGGAAGCCAGGTTTGCGCTCTGGCTGTCTCGTTGCAGGGCAGGCCTGGGTGAGATTTAGACTGTCTGTAGGTAGAGACAGGTGTGATGGAAGAGCCTCACAGCTTGGAGACCAACCTGAGGCAGGGGAACGTTGAAGACCTTTCACTGGTTTCTTGATAGGTGAGATGGTTGTCAGAAAAATGTCCTTTAGCCCCTGCTTACCTTGCTGCCTCCTGGAAAAGCTCTGTCCACACCCCTTTGTAGCTGCCTATCTATCCCAGAACCATAAGGACTCAAGACGGCCTTCCTGGGGATCCTAGAGTGTCTTCTCATGCATTTTGTTTCATATTGGGTGAACAAATCTGATTTTGATAGCTTAATTAAGAGGACAGTTCTTAACTTTTACTGACTTGATTCTAGCATTCAGGCTCTTGTGCTGGCAGAAATCTTTGTAAACGTCCCAGTTACGAAATTGGGAGCAGAATTCTCAGCCAGGTCCCCAAGAAATAGCTGATGGAGCAGTGACAGAGCAGCCTGAAATCTGCGCCTGACCTGCGTTTCTAGGCACTTACGTCTCTCTTACTTTTGCCAGGCCATTAAGCTGAATTGTCAGTTTTTGATGTCCGATTTTCTTGACTGTCACCAGCAGCAGAGATCACCGTGCCCTCCAGAAGTATGCAGGAGCTTCCGGAAGTGCCCCTGGGCTTGTGTGTCCTCAGTAGAGCTGCTGCAGTGTTGTGTTCTCAAGCCGTCTGAGAGAATACCTGTTCCTCTCAACTGCCACACTGGCACTTCCTAGATCCCCAAGAACCAACTCCCATGTGTAGATAAAAATGGCCTGTCATGCCTGTTACGCTTTTTGATACCATGGCTGCCATGTGTTCTTTTCTTGGGGTCACTCAGTCCCTGGGAGCATTTGAGTCTGTCCTACTCCTAAGTGTCTTTATAGCCTGATACAAGTCCCCTTCCCTTTACAGTGCTCAAATTTTCATCTGCAAAATGAGACTGTGAGCTAAACCTTGAGGTGCATACCTGTAATCTAAGCACTGAGGAGGCTGAGGCAGGAGGGTCACTATGAATTCAAGGCCAGCCCAAACTACAGCGAGACTCCATTTCAAAAAGCAAAGAGATACCCCTTCCACCTCCACCTGCATGGGTCAGGGGTTGTTGAACCTCTAGAAATTAAAAAAAGTCTTGTGATACATTCCTTCTGCCAAAATCCTGTCTCTGCTGTTGGCTTCTGTCCAAGTGAAGCCAAATACAGCAGAATCAAAGCAGAGGAGTTCTTGCGGAAACTTGACTGAAATCAGTTTGATTTGTTGTTTTGCTCTTGCTTTGTGCCTGAGGTAGAAGACAGAGAATGCAGGATTCTCACATCTTGGGCAAAAAAGTTTCTTATACCCACTAGTTTTCCATAAATGTACAGTGTTAGAACGAGATCCGGGACTTCCAACAGGATACTCCCAATAAATGATAAAGAACTTGCGTTTGCCTTACTGTAGGGTCTGACCTTCCCTCTGCTCACTGTGCATGACCATGCCAGGAAAGGGTGTCAGCCCAGCTGCTGTGCTCCTGGGAAGGCTCTGTCTGAACATGCTGCTTTGGAGGACAGTTCCATTTCTGGAACACCACTTGGTGACATTCACCATACCAGGGCCCACAGGATACATGAGGATTGTGCCTGAGGTCTGGCCTGCTGTCATAACCTTGTTTGTAGGCAGTGACAAAGCCCAAGGGGTTAATAAAACAAGCCAGGTGGTGGGTAGAACCCTGGTGTATTGGGATGAAGAGTTTTCTAGCCAAAATCTGGCCCTTGTCATGGGAAAATTTGAGAGTTCTGGGAATCCCAAAACCAGGGTTCTGGCTTTATTGGTGACCTACTAGGAGCGTGAGTATGCATTTCAGCTCTGTTATGTACCTTGCTTCCCACAGTGAAAAGGGAAAAGAATCCTACTAAAGCACTACTTTTAGGTGATGAGCTAAAATCCTTACTGAATGGATTCAAGTATCTTCCACGGTATGCTGCAGAAGGGATTCCTACACAGGGTGTGATGTGGGACTAGGTTGTATTTAAGATTCATTTTAACCCACAAGATTTACTGAGGATGCACAGTTTAGTATTAAAGTGCTGCAGATAAATCCACCGCCTGTTCTGCAAGGAATTGTAGCCAGCAGAGACTCAGGCTTCGGCAGAAAGTGAACACAGGCCAAACACTAATGCAGCAAGAGCTGTGGAGCTGAGCGAAGGGGAATGCGCAGGCCACCTCAGAAGGATGCAGGAAGGTGGGATTCTAATTCTTGGCCCTGGGACTAGGCAGGGAGTTCAGCAGTTTATGTTACATTCTCCTTTCCCTCCATCAGGCCCCTAGCAGGTAGAACTCCAAGCCAAGTCTAAAGAATTTATTTGCTAAAGATTCAAAAGTGGATTGGTGAAAAGCTAAGGTAAAGTCCAACAGAAAGCTTTCAGTGTTTGGAGGAGAATCTGTTGGTCCAGTGAGCACTCTTGAGAGAAACCATGCATCTAACCCTGTGAATGAAGAGTCCTCCGAGGCCTGGTTGTCTGAGCAGATGCAACACAAAGGAGACCCCACAGCGTGCTCTTCACCTGCCTGCCTGCCTTCTGGACCCTCCCACAAGCACTGTCACCTTCATAGGGAGGGGGTTGACTCACCAGACTCTTTTTGATAGTATTTTCATTGTCTCCATTGAATGAGCCTCTGGTTCAGCCAGAAATGTGGAAATAAATGGAAGTTGGTCGATGGCCTAGAAAGTGAAAGAAGACTCATTCTTTTCTGCTGGATACTACTGCAAACACATTAGCTGAGCTCAAGTCAGAGCCATACCCTGCATAACATCCCTCATTAATAATAAAGTACAAAGTTCCTAGCTTCTCTTGAGAGATGGGCATCTATGCTATCTTACCCAGACCTGGAGACTTAATAGGCAGTAATAACAAATGCTTACTGTTTCAGTCTGCAAAAGCCTCCTTGGTTATTTTATTTTATTTTATTTTATTTTATTTATTTTTGTCTTTTTGAGACAGGGTTTCACTATGCAGTTCAGGCTGGGCTTGAACTCACTTTTTAGCCCAGGCTGGCCTCAAACTCACAGTGATCCTCCTGCCTCAGCCTCCCAAGTGCTGGGATTACAGGCGTGTGCTGTTTTGCCTGGCAAGATAATTTTCTTTTAAAGGGACCCATATTTATTCCAAATGGAATGAAAATCCCTAATCTCTGCACAGATGCCCCTCCCCCCACATCATGGCTTCATAGACAACAATAGGCCTCAGCAACTGCCCCAGGAGCTGCTCAGTAGCAAGGAGTAAAAACAGATCTTTCCCAGAAAGGCTTTAAGAGCCAAAGCTCACTGGTGTCAGGGATAGGTGGTTGTTTCTCTGTATGTGTGATGGATACTTCTGGCCCTGTTCAGGGCACTCTGGTTCTTTAGCTGTAGCAAAGGAGTAGTCATTTCTCACAGGGTGCCCACCCACAGAGGCAGGTGTTTTGGTGAGTTTCAGGACTTCACAAGCAGAAGGTCCTTGAGTTAGATCAAGTTGGTGTGAGGACAGGGCGAGGCAGGGAGAGCGCTGAGTCTAACGTGGGGCATGTCACAGTGGCAGAGCAAGGACTCAAGGCAGACCGAGACTGAAGTCCTGGAGCTCTCACGAGTAATGTCCTGATCTAGTATTTCATCATCTTGAGCCTTAGTTTCCTTACCTGTTAAATAAAGATAGTGGTATATATATCTCGGGTATTCAGGCTTAAAAGGAAATTTAGGTAAATTGTTTAGGACAGAGCCCATGACACAAAAGAATTTCACAGGACCAGCCTAAGGAGGCTGTAAAGCTGGGCTGAATTGGAGGCCGCTTTGCAGAGACGTGAATGGCCAGTGTCAGCTTTTTGTCCGTCTTCCTCTACTTCTGTTTAGCCTGTTCTTTTCTCTCTGAACCGCCCAGCTCCCCTAAATTTCACGTGGCACTGTTCGTTGTTTTCCTCAGTTTAGATTCTGCAGTGACGACTGTGGCCCATCTGTTTTTCAGTAGGAAGTCCCAAAAGTTTCCACTCTCCTGTGGGGTTGCTGATGTACTTGTTCTGGTTCAGTTGTCTGGGGTTAACAGCAGGTGTCCTGTGTCCCTGTACCAGGATCTCTGAGCTGGTAGGTTTGCTTGGGAATGAGCAGTGACACCGAATCTACCTGGATAGAGAGCTGGAATCTTGTTTAATCTTTTGGGCTTCCTCCAAAAACTTCTGCTTTATAAGTACCATCACAGGCCAGAGCATATTGTTCCTGGCATAAGCACCTGGAAGGTTTTGTTTGTGTATCTTGCAGAAGGTGTCACGAATCACTGGAAGTCAAGAGAAGGTTTCCATCCTATTCTGGCCCTGTCCCGGTTTCTTTTTGAGTAACTGGCCACAATCACAGAATCACTTGGTTAATTAAGTTGCCTCCCCTCCAAAAAAAGTTTCACCTCTAAAAACACATGCCCATTAAGGAATACAGAACAATACAAACCAATTGGAATAGTCTCAAAAGCAATGTGCCACATAACTCTCCAAAACAGCCAGGTTGTGTTTCAGAGAAAGTATTTGATAAAACCTCACTGAGCTGTGTGACTTTGTGATTGCTTATTAGCGAAGTCAATATTTGCCCTAAACACTTGAAGCCCAGTTAAAGCATTTTTAATGCTTTTGTAAAGATGAAGGTTTTTTTTTTTTTGGCATGGATGGTTTTTTGTTTTGTTTTGTTTTGTTTTTCCTTTGTCTTTTTGAGACAGGGTCTCGCTATGTAGTTCAAGCTGGCCTTCAACTCACTATATAGCCCAGGCTGATCTTGAACTTGCAAGGATCCTCCTGCCTCAGCCTCCCAAGTGCTGGGATTACAGGCGTGCACCACCACACCCTGCTAAGATGAAGATTATTTTAATGAAAAATGTTCTGGAAAGGCAGCTAGGAGGCCTGAGTTTACTTAGTACCAGTTTACAAAAGTGTGAGAATAAATGAGGATTAATAAATGGTACTTGTAGTTGCAAGATTAAGAAAGTGTTGCTACAGTAGGTGTAGGAGAATTACTTGTTGACTAGTTAAGCAGTTTTCTGAATGACTTTGATGCTTCTCTTCATTCAAGATGAGGAGTAGTCATTTCATTTCATTGCTTGCCTGTGCAGGGAGAAAGTTGGCTGGAGATTGTAGTTTGGAGAGCAGCAGAAGAAGCAGAACCGTGGGTAGAGATTAAAAACAAAGCATAATGCAGGAAACGTGAGGTTGCTCCATGTAATATGTTGACTTCTACCAGTAGGTTTTGCGAGACAGCCATAACAAATGAGGAAGGCTGCAGGCACGTTCTTAAGACTGAGTTAAACAAACAGCTGACAATCAAAGGAATGAGAATCTATGAACTTTAGTTCTTGGCCTTGAGCTGTTTTGGTTTTTTGAAACAGGGTCTCACTAGGTAGTGCAGGCTGGCCTTGAACTACCTTATATAGCTCAGGGTGGCCTTGAAGTCAGCAATTCTCCTGCCTCAGCCTCCCGAGTGCTGGTATTATAGGCATGGCCACCATGCCCAACTGAGTTTATAGTTTTTAAAAATTGTGTAAGAAAGACAATATCTACTAGCCAATGAGTAAACAGCAGGGTAAAAACAATGAACTAGAATAATTAACCCCATCATGCTCCTTATTTGCCGATGATCTTGTGGGGCTGAGAGAAGATGAGTAGAAGCATGTTGGCGAGTTTGTTCTTGGCTGAGTGAGAATAACCCAGGCACTTAAAAGATACCCGTGCCAGTGCCCCTCCTGCCATGGTTTCCTTGCTGTGCGGTGGAACCTGGATGTTTACTCTTTTCATGTTCCCCTCAGTGATTCTAACGTACCAAGAGATTCAGTGGGTAATGGAAGGGAAAAGTCACCAGGTTGGGAATGGCCAGTTACCCTGCTTTCCTGGGACAGGGAGTTGTGGATTGGGGAGTTAAGCAAGAATCTGTGAGCCCACAATACCTGTCTCAAAAACAAAACAAAACAAAAAAACAGAACTTGTGAAGAAGGAGGCTAAATGCCTCACTGAATCAGGCTATGAATAAACTTCGGAGGAAAAAGGTATTTTCCCCAAACTTTGGGGTTTTTTAAAAAATGCATTTTATTCAAGGGTAAAAAGAAAAAACACACAAAATTTTAAACACATCAATCAGGGGCAACCATGGTACATAGATTGCACACTGTTGTCCCCAAATCATTCTCCCAGAGCACAAGACATCTGCAATTCAGTGGTCTGAACAATACCAGCATAAATCTTTCTCTTCAGTGAACTCAGAGAAATCAGTAGTATAACTATCTTATTTTTTAATGTACATATACATACACATATACATGTTTTATCTTTCAGCCTGTCACTAATGAAACTACTATGTTTATACATGTGTGTCAAACTAAGGGGTTTTTTTTTGTTTTTTTTTTTGCGGCACTAGGGATTGAACTCACGACTAGGCCGCTGAGCTAGATCCCCAGCCCTTGTGTTTTTGAGACAGGGTCTCACTGTGCCATTCAGGCTGCCCTTGAGCTCACTTTGTAGCCCAGGCTGGTCTCGAACTCACAACGATCCTCCTGTCTCAGCCTCCTGCGTGCTGGGATTACAGGTGTGAGCCACCACGCCTGGCTCAAACTAAGGGTTTGAAGCAAAGATTTTTCAGGGGACACAAACACACAGAGACAGATTGATTTGGAGTATTAAGTTTGAATTAAAATTTTGGCAAAAGGCAGGAGTATTGAAAACACGTTAGCAAGAATCTTAAAACTTTTATATGATTTTCATAAAATATTTGACTCTGAACACACAGTGACACTTTCTGCATCTTCTATTTGACCTTGGGGTTGTTTGTTTTGAGACCAAGTCTTACTATGTAGCCCAAACTGGCCTGCAACTCATGGTGAACCTCCTGACTCAGCCTCCCTAGTGCTGAGATTATAGCATATGCCAGCATGCCCAGTGATTTTGGAATTTTATCACCTCATTCCCAGC
>RJWT010047212.1:0-11363 GCA_004365215.1 Cuniculus paca | reverse complement strand
AAAGTTAGGAATGTTGTGAGAAGAGTTTCTCCTTCTGGAAAGGATGTTTCTAACCACTGACACAATGATGACAGATTGGCTAGTGGACAGAGAAACCATGAACTCCAGGAAAATACTGTCTAGAACAATATCGTGGGTTCTAAGACACAACCAGTATAAACTCTATAGTCTGAGACTGCAATTCAAATCAGGGCTCCTTGAAGATGAATCTTGAGTTATCTCATCTGTCAATAACTCAGTTTTTTTGTTTCTTTGTAAAAATTTGGAGAATGCTAGAATGTATTTTTTATGTAATTCCAGCCCATTACAATGATACCTATCATGGAAAGAATTAAGTTTGTGAAATGAGGTACTACTGCATTTCCTTTATTTTTGGAATAACAATATGATGCGATCTCACATAATATATTTTCCAATACTACATATACCATATAGTATAACAAATAACTATAGATCCTGTAGGAACCTTAGACTTGTTATAACACAGTTTCATCACAACACACCTTAGGTAATTGAAGTCTAGAGATGAGAAGTGTCTTGCTCCAGATCCCTGTTGCAAAAGTGAGAGATTTTCAAGACTAAAATTTAACACTACCACCCCACAACAATGAAGTGATTTGAAAGTTTATTGTTGTAATGGATTCTGAATTAACACTTCCTGTTCTTTCTGTTTCCATCAGTTGAAATAATCATACTCTGTACTAATTGAGTGGTATACCAAAGAATAACAGAAGGTTCTTGTGAACTATTTGTGCTTGTGTTAAATAGATGATAGGATCAAGACTCACTGGCATCTGAGATATTTTCATATCACTAAACACATCCATAAAGTTATGACTTAAAATTAGAATTAATATTCTCACAAGTACTGGAAAACCTAAATTGGTAATAGACTGCTTAGAGCTTTTATAACACTTCCAGTGACTGTCACAGTGTGAACATTAAAACCATTACAATTTATCTGGGTAAAAATGAAACCCAGTGCTTTGGAGAGCTTGCTTGCTTTAAAATGAAGGATAGATATCTGCTTATCAGTTGGAAATACTTGAACTATATAAATTAAATACAAAAATAAAACTGTGGAAAGTGGATTCAAGAGACCAACATGCCAGAGTAATCAGATAAACAGGATAACTGATAAGTCCTCTCTTCATTTTTTCCTTTACTGCATGCTATATTATGTACTATTGTCACACATTAAGGAGAGATATTATGGCATACTCTAACTTGAAAAGTAAACACATGATTAATACTCTATTTCAAAAATGAAAAGGACACAGCACAGAAAGAAGTTCTACTTGTATATAATAATTTTTATCAGTGAATTAGAATCAGTAAAAACAAATGGACCTTTTAGATATATATTCTTCAAACATTAATGAAGTGTCACGCCTACAGAGATAAAACACATAAAAATATTTGCCAAAGCACTGCAGATAACTCAAAACATTCAACCTCAAATCCTTTATCCTTTCCTTCCTTCTTTTTATTTTTTTTTATTTTAAAGAGAATAAAACAAAACAAAACAGAATAAAGCAAATCAGAACAGAATAATGCAAGTGATACAGGACTTCAAAACAAGAAAACAGAAAATCAACAATGACTACCATAATGTCTCTCATTTTCTTCAAAATAGCTGTCCATACCATCACACACAATCAAATCAAAGAAAACAAAACAGAATAAAATGAATCAAAAGAAAAAATAAAGCATTATAGGACGTCAGAACAAGGTAATAGGAAATCAACAATACTTATCATAATACATCCCATTATCTTCTAAATAGCTGCCCGTACCATCAGACACAGTAACATCTAACAAAACAAGAGAGAATAAAACCAAAGCTAACAAAATTGTGAATACAATACAAGAACTCAAAACAAGATAATAGGAAATTAACAGTGGTTACCACTTTCCCTTTTTAGGCATTTCCTCTCATATCACTTTTATCGTATGTATTGTGCTTCTGGATCCCACTAACTCCTTCAGTTTTTTATGCTAGGGAGGTAACTCAGTGTTCACCCATATGAGTCCAAACCATTTTACCCTAAGCATGGTCTCCAGTTACATACATTTACATACAAGAGCCTCGACATTATCCTACTTTATAGCTGGCTTTCCATCATATGAAAATACCACATCTTTCTTATCCATCCTGTGACTGATGGGCAAGTTACCCTTGCTTTTTTCTGGTCTCCTGTCATGTGGAAGAATTGTTTTCTCTTCTTTCATTTTCAGTCTATGGATTTCCTTTTGAGTTAAATGTGTTTTCTGTGTACAGTGTATTGATGGATTTTGTTTCTTGATCCACTCTACCTGTGTTTCTTTTTATTGCTGAATTGAGGCCATCTATATTAATAGTTATAACCAGCATGCATTGGTTCAATCTCTGCCATGCTATCCTCTTGCTGTTGGCCCTCCACTTTTCCCTTCATTCACTTGCCTGTCCTGTTTGGTGATCCTCTTCTGCTGCTGTTCCTGAAACCATGGTCATCTTTATCTCTCTCTAGAATGTCCTTCCGTACTCTCTGTAGGGTTCATTTAGTGGTCATGAATTCCTTCAGTTGTTTTTTTTGTTTTGTTTTGTTTTTTTTTATCATGGAAGGTTCTTATTTTTCCACCAATTTTGAAAAGATAGTTTTTCAGGGCCCATCAATCTGGGTTGTTTTCTTTCAGGATTTGAAATACTTCACTCCAAACTCTTCTGGACTTGATGGTTTCTGTTGACAAATTTGCTGTGATTCTGCTTGGTTTTCCTTTATAAGTGATCTGTCTCTTTTCTCTAACAGCTTTTAATATTCTGTTCTTGTGTTGAATTTCTGGGATCTTATTATATGTCTCAGTGTAGATTTAGTATGGTTATGGCTAGTTGGACTTCTATATGCCCTGCTTATTTTTATACCATATCCTTTTCCCATGTTTGGGAAGTTTTCTGCTATTACTTCTGTAAATAGTCTTTTTTATGTCATTTGTGATGACCCCTGCTTCTTTGCTGATACCTATCATTCTTAAATTATCTTTCTTCGTGTCATCTTGCAGTCATTGAATTGTTATTTCCTGGTTCCTTGTTATTTTTAAGAGATCTTTCATTTCATGATTGGTGGCTGCAATCCTGTCCGAAAGTCTATTTTCAGTCTCTTTCAAGGGGTTTTGCCAGCTTTCAATTGACTTTTAATTTCCTGGATATCTCTTTGAATCTGTTTCATGCATTGTATTCTTTTCCTAAATCATTCCTGGAAGCAAGTATTACACTAATACCAAAACCAGAGAAAGAACCAACCAAAAAAGAGAACAATAGGTCAATCTCCCTAATGAAGATCAATGTAAAAATCCCCAATAAAATACTGGCAAATAGAATGCAGCAAGTCATCAAGAAGATTATACACCATGACCAAGTGGGATTCATCCCAGGAATCTAAGGATGGTTCAACATATGCAAATCAATAAATGTAATACACCATATCAATAGAGCCAAAGATAAGAAACACATGGTCATTGCAATAGATGCAGAAAAAGCTTTTGATAAAGTCCAACATTCATTCATTATAAGAACCCTACAGAAAATTGGAATAGATGGACTTTGCCTCAATCTGATAAAAGCCACCTTTGACATACCAACAGCCAGTGTCACATTAAATGGTCAAAAACTGAAAACTTTCACTCTAAAATCAGGAACAAGACAAGGATGTCCACTATCACCATTCCTATTCATTATAGTGCTGGAAACATTAGCCAGAGTAATTAGACAAGAGACAAAAATAAAAGGAATAAGAATAGGAAAGGAAGAAGTTAAATTATCACTATTTGCAGATGACATGATACTGTACATAGTAGACCCACAAAACTCCATGGAAAGATTCTGGATGTCATAACCACACTTAGTAATGTAGCTGGATACAAAGTCAGTTCTCAGAAATCAATAGCATTCCCCGTACAGAAACAACAAATGCACTGAGAGAGAAATAAGAGAAACCACACCCTTTACAATAGCATCCAAAAAAATGAAATACTTAGGAATCAACCTAAGAAAGGAAGCAAAAGATCTATTCAATGAAAATTACAGTACTCTGAAGAAAGAAATCGAAGAGGATCTCAGGAAATGGAAAGATATTCCATGCTCATTTATAGGAAGAACAAACATTGTGAAAATGGCCATCTCCCAAAATTATTATGAAGATTTAATGCAATTCCCATCAAAATACCATTAGCATACCTCACAAATCTAGAGAAATCATTCTTAAAATTCATCTGGAACCAGAAGAGACCTAGAATAGCAAAGGCATATTTCTGGGCAGCAAAGGCAGGGCAGGAGGCATAACAATCCCAGACTTGAAATTATACTACAAAGCTACTGTAATAAAATCAGCATGGTAGTGGAATCAAAACAGACCTAACAATCAATGGAATAGATTAGATGATACAACCCCAACTACAAACACACTCAGCCACCTTATCTTTGACAAAGGGGCCAAACATGTTCACTGGAAGAAAGACAGCCTCTTTAATAAATTGTGCTGGAAAAACTGGCTTTCCATATGCCAAAAACTAAAAGTAGACCCAAGCCTATCACCATGCGCTAAACTAAAGTCAAAATGAATCAAAGATCTAAATATTAAAACAGAAACACTAAATCTGCTGGAAAACAAAGTAGGCAGAAATCTTGAAGACCTAGGAGTAGTTGGAGAATTCATGAATGAAAGTCAAACTGCTCAGGAAACACTTCCCAGAATCAACAACTGGGATCTTGAAATGTTAATAAGTTTTTGCATGTCAAAAGAAATCTCCAAAAGAGTGAAAAGAAAACCCACAAATTGAGAAAAAATTTTAACCAGCTGCCCTTCAGGCAAAGGTCTTCTATCTAGAACATATAAAGAATTAAAAAATATCAGGCCCTCGAAATTCAAAGACCCAATCCAGAAATGGTCATCTGAGATAAAAACACACTTCTCAGCTGAAGAAATACGAATGGCAAATAAATACATGAAAAAATGTTCGGTATCATTAGTCCTTAGAGAAATGCAAATTAAAACAACTCTGAGATTTCGTATAACTCCAGAAAAAATGGCCAGAATCAAGAAAACAACCAACGACAAATGCTGGAGAGGCTGTGGGGGAAAAAGGAACCCTTCTCCACTGTTGGTGGGAGTGTAGACTGGTGCAAACACTGTGGAAATCAGTCTGGAGGTTTCTCAAAAAGTTAGAATTGGAAGTCTCACTTGACCCAGCTATTCTGCTTCTGGGCGTATTCCCAGAAGAAGTGAAATCATCATACAACAGTGACATATGTGCACCCATGTTTATAGCAGCACAATTGATAATAGCCAAATCTTGGAAACAACCCAAGTGCCCATCAATTGAGGAATGGATGAAAATGATGTGGTACTTTTATACAATAGAGTACTATTCAGCTATAAAGAAGGATCACATTGAGGCTTTTATAGGTAAATGGATGCGACTTGAGACCATACTCATAAGTGAAATAAACCAAACTCACATGTGTAAGCACCACATCATCTCCTTAGTGTAAGACACTGAAAGACTCAATAAGATACAAAATTCCTGATAAATATGGAGAAAAGGTTCTGAAGTCCAATGGTGCTTTTATTCTTTGATTTGATTGGTTTAAGTCCCTTTCCTACTATTTGATTGCAATATGTGAGAAGATAGGAACAGCTCTTTGAAGAAAACAGGGGACATTAAGGTAGCCATTGTTGGTTTCTTGTTGTCTGAGTTGATGACCTGTCATGCCTTCTCTCTTTTGTTTTATCCGGTTTTATATTATTTTGTTTTGTTTGAGTTTATTGTCTGTGAATGTATGAACAACCATGTTGAAGAATGCAAGAGACACTAGGGTAGCCATTGTTAACCTCCTGTTGTTATGTTTTGAAGACCTGTATTGCTTGCAGTGTTCTGCTCTGAAATCCTATGTTTTGTTTGACTCTGTTCTGTTCTGTTTTGTTTTGTTTTCTTCTATTCTCTTTAAAATAAAATTTAAAAAAAAGAATTTATATCACTTGTGCTGATTAATAATCTTACAAAATTTTCTAGGCAATTGGCTTCGTGAAACATTACTAAGTTAACATTACCTAATTAATCAGCTTAATACAAAAAGACATGTTTTCAGTACTATATATGGAGTTAGAAACTACTGCATTCCCGTAATGTTGAATTTCCAATTTTACCCTGTTCATTATTTCTCAAAGGTCAAAAAGTTGGGAATCTTTGTAGTTCATCTGCTGAACTCCTACATGTATTTCCTATGTTTCCAAACTTTCTGCTATATTCTTCCAATATCTGGAGCATAGTCAATGTTGTCCATCCCTACACTGTGTTTTTATATTTGTACTAAAATTTGTACTAAAATTGTTGTCCATCCCTACACTGTGTTTTTATATTTGTACTAAAATTTGTGTCTCATTTCAGAATTCACTGCAGGATTTCCAGGAAAGGGACTATAATTTCCTTTTTTCATTTTCTTCAGTAATCAGACAGTTCTTCTCTTTTTATATCCACTAAGTTCATTTTATATTTTATCCTTTTTATATCCTATAGGACTGTCATCTCTCACTGACATGTTGATATGTTTTCAAGCATGGTCTCTCAAAATGACATGATGGTTATCCCATTTAACCTGTACCACTGCATTATATACACACCGTTGTCACAGCATAGAAGCTTAAACACCTTTCTGATATTTCTGAAATAAACATTCTGCTTAACCTCTATGTTTACAATGCTTGATATAGGAAATATATTTGCTCTCAAGTTTTTTCAATTGTAACTTTATATTGTAATTGCATATCATTGCAAATATCTGCATAGCTACAAAATATGTCACAAAAAGCAATGAAATGGTTATTACTGAGAAGAGATTGTTTTAGGGTATGTGATTCCTTGTTGTGAAAAGTGATCCCAAAAAGATTTAGCTCAATAAGACAAAAGTTTATTTCTCTCTCCATAATTAGGAATAATACATCAGCTCTGTGGTATCAAAGATTCTAACTTGTCCCATCTTCCTGTTCTGTCAACATTGCAGTTTGTTCTAAAACAAAAATGGCTCTTTGAATTGCATGTAAGCTAGTGTGATGGGAAAAAAAGAGAAAGGAGAATATATTCCTTTAGAAGCATAACCCAAATATTGTGCAAAGCACTTATTTCATATTTCATAGATGAAAACCTACTATGTAATGAAGTCTGTGGATAGATAAACCTGTATTCCACTAAAGTGTCTATTACTGTAGGAAATTAAGAAGAAAACTAGACAATAAAAAAATAATGATTTCATTTCTCCATTATTTGCCATGAGGTTTCATTCTTTCCTTTATCTCTAATGTCCTTTATTCACAATTTCATTTGTCAAAATTTGACACAGTCTTTGAGTTCCATGTCTTTACTGAAGCTTTCTATGGTAGAGATAATAAAATTTACCAAATATTAAATTTCTCAACCACCTTACAGCGGAAGATGTTGGAAAGGTTAGAGTGGAAGAAGGGTTTGATTAGTTCCATTCCATGAGCTGGTCTCTTCCTTTCCTGCTGTGGTGAATGGGAAGGCTAGCATTCTAGACGAGACAGCTATAGGGGGATGGAGACTTCTCCATTCTGGATTCCAGAGTGATAATCCAACTTAAGTAGGATGCATACTGGGTGTCAAAGAAAACTTTTCAGATTAAGGAACTGATTTTAATGTTGCTATCACAACAGAGTGAAGTCATTTCTTTGACTTTCTGGGTCAGATCTGATTGCTTTCTTACGTCTATTCATGTTATAAGTATGTGTACACCTTTTTATATCACATTTTATTTTTTTATCTATGTACAACTAATTCCTTAGAAAAGTTGATAGATTTCTTAATGGTGACAATATGATAGGTATCAAAGAGTGATTGTTTAGATAATTTATCATGCTGAAATAAGTAGAAAGTAGCAAGGAAATGCCAGAGAAAGTAAAACATTGAATGCAGAATAATTTCATGGTATTTGAGTAGGAGATAACATTCTCTTTTTATGGCCTCTGTTTTTTGAAAATTTTCAAAGTTTTCTGTCATTTATTTATTTATTTATTTATTTTTTTTTTTGTGGCACCGGGGATTGAACTCACAACCTTGCACTTGCCAGGCAGGTGCTTAGACCGCTGAGCTAGATCCCCAGCCCTGTTTTTTTGAGACAGGGTCTCACTATGCCATTCAGACTGGCCTTGAGCTCACTTGGTAGCCCAGGCTGGTCTCGAACTCATAACGATCCGCCTGTTTCAGCCTCCCCAGTGCTGGGATTACAGGCGTGAGCCACCAAGCCCGGCCTGTCATTTCTTATTGGATAAAATATCTGCATTTTATTGTACTATTTGCTTATTTTACAAATTTCAGAATTGCTTTTTGTTGTATGGTTATTGAAAAATGTATCAACCTATTTAGGTCTAGAAAACTTTCTAGCAACCAAGCTGTAAAAATGTAGAGTCAGTCTTTCTGATAAGACTAAATCCCATGATATAAATTCTATATAAATATGGTGCATATTCTGCGTATTATTTACTGGTTACCCTACACAATCCAGAGCTGTAGGCCATGAGTCTATATTATCATGGAACTACTCAATATTTTATGCAGATACTTCTTTCATGCAATAATACATAAATTTACTACAATATCAAATTTAACATGTGAAGTATGACTTTATTTCCCCAAATACTCATTACATTCCAGTCACTGATTTACTTTTTCCTTTACCAGGAACAACTAAT
Source organism: Cuniculus paca (assembly GCA_004365215.1). Lineage (NCBI taxonomy): Eukaryota > Metazoa > Chordata > Mammalia > Rodentia > Cuniculidae > Cuniculus > Cuniculus paca. The sequence goes on along the minus strand of RJWT010047212.1, from coordinate 2,625 downwards.
TTTCTCTATTTTGTTTCATCTTTCGTACATGAAATCTGAACTACTCTTTACAAGTTTAACATATACAGTAAAAAGTGCAAGACCATGTAAGAAAGGACTGTGTGTAATTGTTTATCACATTAAAGTACTTACTCAGAGGTAGACCAAAGAATCAAAGCAGTAACCTGAGAAGTTAAAAATGTTCTCTCTTACAGACATTTCAAAAAAGCAAATAATTCCCTGTATAAGTGGACTTTTAAACTTGTATGTACTTAGATAATGTAGTAGGAAAACCACAGTTTACGTTGATGTTTTATCAGCAACAACAGAGTTGTTTAAAGCTAAAATTAAATGAAAGAATTTAGAACTGCTTTTCAAGTCAGAGTAGGAGAAAAACATTTGAAACAACTGAGATGTAATTATTTAAACATCAGCTTGCATCAAAGAGAGATAAATCAGTCATATCATCTGGTTTCTTTTTATAATCATTTTAAGTGACACAAGGATTGGCCTTCATCATTATTTACATTTATCCTTTTTACTCCATAAATGTATTATAGAATGTTGAGAAATTATTGTTTGTAGCATTTTTAGAGAGGGAGAAAGGAAAATGTCCCACTTAGTGTAAGATTTATGCTTGCTGAAGGCAACGAGAATTGCTCGCGCATATTTTAGGGAAGAATTTGGCTCTTTGCCACTAAAGTTCCTTGCCACAAAAGTTCAAGTGACCACCTAGGATTTCTCATTGTGAACTACTGTATGCAAACATATAAGCTGCGGATTGATTCTTACTTAATTATCAGACCACCAACTTCGCAAGTTCCATTAGCTGCAATACAATCTTGGACACTGCAAATCACGATTCTTTCTGACCTGTCTGGTGTATTCCAGATCATCTACAGAAGCCTCAAAAGTTGTGCATATTATTTCACACTTATGTGTCAAGTTGATGGAAAAAGTGGGCATATTACAGTGCTTTCAGAGCTACAATTCAAATGAGAAGCCCAACTGCATATTAAACTCATGGATGAACAATACAAACTTGAAAGCCATAATTTCAAGTTTTATTTCTGAAGGTATTGGCATATGACACCAAATTATTAAGTCTAGTACAATACAAAATTGAACACATGTGAGATTTACATAAGGATAAGGAAGCTTTGTGTAGTTTTAGAATGTGCAAAAGCTTTAGTCTTTCATAATACAGTAATCGATTTTATGGAGCATAAGCTGAAAAATAGTTTTCAAACAGACCTCTATTATGGCTTGTGTCCAGATACCCTCAAAGTTTCTTGAGCTAATAGGTAAAGCTTTTCAAAGTTGGCTGGCTCTAATAAGTGTGACACTGGGATTATGGATGTGTGATACTAAAATTAGTCCACTGATTGGAATTGTCATAGATCTGGATGTGGCTGAATGGATTTACTGAAGACAGACACACTACCCTGGTTGTGAGTGGCACTGGCTAAAAGGCTTGTAGCCTGGATGGGATAAATAGGAAAAGCAGACTTGCTGCTTGCTGCCTCCTGCCTGCTCTGCATACTGTTTTTTCTCTGTGATGCACCTCTGCAACACTGCCTTGCCTTGGAGCCAGCTGACAGTGGATTGAAACCTCTACAGACTGTGAATTGAAATAAAACTTTCCTCCTTTAACTTTGGGTGTTGGATATTTTGTCTCACAGATGAGAAAACAGCTAAGACAACACCCATCTAATTTCTATGGTAATTCGCACACATGTATCCCTTACATAAATGGGCATGTGCAAAAAAACTGCTGAAACATAGAAAAAATGTAGATAGCAGATAGATACCCATTAGCTTTGGTTGTAATGCATATGGATAACTAATATTTCAGCATGAAAAATACCTTTAACATACAGACTTTTCTAGGAAAAGGAGAAATTAATGGGCAAATATTACTGCACTCCGAAGTTGTTTTCTCTGCAGCCCAAACTAGAGAAGTTTATAAATCAGACCTCTTTCATGTCACTAGTGTAGAGAGAAATTATGTCATTGAAACGAAATATTCTTACATTTATATAACATAACATAGCTGGCATATCTGTGCTAACAAATGAAAAAATGCTAAAGAAATATAGTTGACAAAACCTTAAAGCACAGATTATGAATCAGAGGGTTTTGTATTGATAAAATGGCAATATTTCTAAGACTGATCTACAGCTACAACACAATCCATATCAGAACCATAACTATCTTCCTTATAGAAACTGGCAACCTGGTTCTAAAATTCCTGTGAAATTTCAAGAGATGTAGAGGAGTCAAATAAGCCAGGAAAAGAAGAACAAAGTATAATGACTTATAATTCCTGATTTCAAGATTTATACAAAGCAACGGTAATCAAGACTATGTAATATTGTCACAATAGGTTTATAAACCAATAGACTAGAGTTGAGAGTCTAGAAACACACACATACACACACACAATGGTTGTCTTAGTTATTTTCTTCATCTCTGAGACACAATGCATGACACCCACAATTTAAAAGAAAGAAAGATTTGGTTCAGTTCACAATTTGTAGTGGTTTCAGTCCATAGTCAGGTGGCTCCAAGGCAGGGCTGCATGGCAGAGGAGAAAGTGCTCATGGCATGATGGTGGATAGCTATGGGGGTGGGAGAAGGGAAAAA
>RJWT010047211.1:0-11330 GCA_004365215.1 Cuniculus paca | reverse complement strand
CTGCTATAGTAGAGTTCTTGATTGCCCACCAAAGACCCAAGTACTAAAAGTTTGATACTAATGAGAGGTATGGAAACCTCTAGAAAGTGGAACCTAGCTGCAGATTTGGGGTGAAAGTAACTAATTTTAGGATTGATTTTGACAGCATCATTAGAACATTTGCTTTTTGCTCATATGTAGCAACTAATATAGATTTGGCAGTAAAATATTTGTGAATGTGATGTCAATGAGACATTAATCAATGAGGAATTTTTGAAAAATGTCATAATGGAGTAAAATAATAAAATACACAAGTAAAATCAGAAAGATAATTTTATGTTTTGAAAAATATGTGTATGCTTCTTACTCTTCAAGCATATATGTATTTCTGTTGAAACATAGGGGAAAATATATACACATAGGCAAATGTTTGGGTGTCACACACATTGACTAACAATATATAATTATAAAAAGTTGAAATTATAATGAAACAGAGAAATAACATGGTGGGGGAGTGACTCCTGGGTTGAAAGCCTAAGGCTTTTTGTTATAACTGTCTGTTGAATGGAGAGAAATAGATGAAAATTAAGAGGAATAGATTTCCAGAAGACAAAACAGATTATACAAGTCAAACAGATGAGCTATATTTTAAAGCAAAGTTTTCAGACTATTGTTTGGTTCACAGAGTCTTTTTTCAATAATTTTACATTGGTCAAAATTTCTTAAATATCAAATATGCTACTATAGGTGCAAGAACATCAATCCGAATATATTGTCTTCTCTCCAATTAAGTTCTCTTAAAATGACACCTCCTATACAAATTCAAAACATCAAATATGCAGTAGTTTCTTCTCTTTAATGATTATTTGCAAATTTAAAATTTCATGTAATTTAAATTTAATATTACTGTAAATGACCATTAGTTTTCATTAATTGACTCTAATGTCTAAATTCTGTCTTCCTGCCTCATTGTCTCTAGAAGTGGCTTTCTAGTCTCTCAACACAACTTTATCTTCACTCACCATAGGCCAATTTATGGAATCATATTCACTCTTAAGGTAGAAAACCAGATTGGATAGATATTATTTCCTGAAAACACCTTCCACTGCCCGTTACATTTCTGTTACATTGTCCAATATTACTTGTATTTTCCTCATTCATTCATCAGGATTCTATATTACACGTTTAATTTTTCTTCATCTTGATGGATTTCTTATTTTTCTTAATAGAATACATTTTTATATGCTGTCTTTTAAATAGTAAACTTATTAAGTTCTTACAGAATTTATAGCATTTGAATTGAATTATGCTTACTGCCATTCATGCCATTTCCTCCTAAGTTACAAATTGCTTAAAAGAATGAATTGGGATATTGTCTTGTGAAAGTATAAATTGATATTCTTATAGACTTAATTTTTAAAACTTAGGTAAAAGTTTAAGGGTGTTTCTTAATATAAATAATTAACATAATGTGAGTTTTAAATCGTGTGTATTTTGGTGAGCAAAGAATTGCTTAAACGAGAATGAGTTTGTTAATTGATTCTTCCTTGATTTAGTTAATATTTATAAATAGTTCTTCCACTACATATAAAGTACTATTTTAGACATAGGTAATCCTATGAAACGAGCAGGAAAGTGAAACACTCGCACTAAAGGAGCTTGTGAAATAGGAGTTGTATGTATCTTCAATAGAATAAGCTTTGTAGTCTTTTCCTGTGTCCTCATCAACTCAAATGGGGTGTATGTCAAGGACTCCATTTATTTGCTGTTATGATCCTTTAATTTTAAGAGAATATTAACACATGAGTCTTTCATGCTACAGTTTTTTCTTATAATTAGCCTTTTCAATGCTTTCAGAATCTATGAATTTGTGCACATATGTATGAAAGTTGACTTAACAAAGTTTTGTAGTCTGTAATCATTTATACTTCCATTTGTACTGAGATAACTACTAGAATAAATATTCATATATGTTCTATAACTTGCAACATCTTATAGCATTCCCAAGTGATGATTCAGTAGCAGTTCTCTAAAACTGTTTCAATAGCTTTATTTTTTTATTACTGATGTGACCATTTTAGTAAAACTTGACTAATAGAATGACAATTTTGTTAAGATTATAAGGTTAATTATTCCACTAAGTTTAACATGCAGTATAAAAGACAGACAAGAATTCAATAATCATGTTGAAATTAAATGATTCCTGTGCCCAGGATCATATTTACCTTCTTTTTTTTTTTTTTCCTGTGGTCTTGTTGAGACAGGGTCTCACTATGCAGTTCAGGCTGGCCTTGAGCTCACTTTGCAGCTCAGCCTGGTCTCGAACTTGCAACGATTCCCTTGCCTCAGCCTCCCAAGTGCTGAGACTCCAGGTGTGCTCCACCACATCTGACTCTCAGGATCATACTTTCTAAAGCAGCACAGTGTGTCTGCTGTACCACTGAGAACTGCACAGGTGAGGCATTGCAGAGCATTCGTGATGCCGAGCTTCCGATTCAGTTAGGCATGATGGGGAGACCTCAGTGAGGACCACATACTCAGTCGAACTGTCAGGAAAGGTGCACTGTAAAAGAAAGACAGATGCACTGGAGAAAAAGTCAACACTAATACTGAGGACAGAACATCTATTTCCACGTTATGAAATACCACGTCTATAGTGGCTTTCAGGGAAGTAAATCAGTGACTTCACTTAGCACAGTTTATGATACAGCTTCTAAACTCAGAAATCTTTGTTTTGAGTTTACACAACATACTTTACTAAATGACTTTGTTCTCTTTTTCCACAAAGTAAAAGTGAAGCAAAATCAAGCAAAATTTTTTCCTTAGAACAGAGGATTCAGTTTGAAAACATGCATTTAAAAATACATTTAAAAATAATATTTTAAAAAATGAAATATTATTTATAGCTACATAATTAACATTATTTATAACAATAGCAATAAAATTAAAATACAATACATCTATAAACCAGATTTTCTTGTATTCAAAAAGCGAGTTGGTTCTATAACATTTTTAAATAAAATGATAACCTCATATTTTCTTATTGTTGATTTAATTTACTGGTTTAATACATAAATATAGGAGAGTTTTACTAAAGGCAGGAAAGTAGAAAAGCTGGTATGTTACTATTTTTAGAACATATAAAAATTCTAGTAATAGAAATGTAAAGAGAAAGTTTTGGCATTTTGCAATTCTGTTTTTTATTTTACTTTGTTTTGTTAGAAGTTGCCTATTGGTAGACTAAAGTATGAGTTGGCACTCAGATAGGTTGGGTAACCAAAACAATTTCATAAGGAGGTTGTGCAAAATTATATTGCATGGATATATTAAAGATATTTTAATATTTCTATTAGAGTGCAGTTTTGATTGATTCAATCCTCAGTACTGTGGGTGGGTAAGTCTAGCTGAAAATAGACTTTGGCCAGCTCATGTAACAGCAGATGCTCTATTTGCATAAGTAGGATGTTATATGTGGGTTTGTTTCTGGCTGCCTCTAGATTTATGATACCAATTCACTTTATGTGCAGATGGAAGAAAACTTGACAACATGAAAAGAGAATTAATCAATTTTCTTTTAAAACTTGCTATAATTACGCTGTTTTAAATTTGCATATATGTGGATATCATTGCTTCATTCATGAACATACATGAAACAGTAGAATATCAGTCTCTTCATGATCTTTTATTGTGCTGTTTGCAATTAATCTTGAAGCTGATGCATAAAAACAGGCACAAGCATTAGTCATATTGACAGACAAAGTAGAATTTTATTTGAATTTTGGAGTTGAAAACTCATTTACTCCATACAGTTAAGGACAAAAATTAATGGGTCATATCTTCATTAGATTTTTTTGCTAGCAAATACATATTTAATTGCTAACTAACCAATCCACTTTTGTAAAAACTCATTATTGTATACTATACAACATATTATATTTTTTGGAAAACTGTTAAAATTTTTTCTCCCTTACAGAATGTGACAAAATTCCTTAATTCTAGTGTGTTAGTTTTCCCTTGGTTTCACATACTACTTGACTAGGAATGTAAAGTATTTTAAACAATTAGGTTTGTACAGTCTTTAGTATAAGTAAATCATGTTGTTTTATAACTTCAATAAAGTGTTTATGATGCAATGGTATGAAGGTTTTACTCTAAAGATATTTAAAACACTGAAAGGTGTTCTTGAAAAGGAAATTGATGGTTTTGAAGACTGTTCAATTGATTTTACTATTTACCTTTTTCATTTTAGCTCATTATATAAAGTATTCAGCCTGCAGCCGTGTGCACTTGCTTCAGCACCATCATCTATATGTTCAAATCTGTCTTTAATCTTCACTGTTTTGGTAATGAGATTTTTTTTTTAATTTTCAAACCTTCCTTATTCCATGTTTGCAGTGCACAATAGCATTCATCGTGAGGAGATGGCACATGGCATGGCACATCTTTATGCTTTTTGCATCCACTCTCCCACCTCTTTGTCCACTTATTAGTAAGATGCTCTAAGTATGTGCAATAGGTATAAATGTATACTGTGTCTAATAAATACAGATATTAGAATTAACTTTCTCTTCTTCAAACTGGTTAGGGTTTTGTGACAGAAATGTTTTCTTGTGTGTATGGTGATGAAGAAGGATGTGGTGGATAAACTGGGCTCCATTTCTTAGAAAGAGAGATAATACAATATGGGTCAATCATATGGGGAATATTAAAAATGGACGTGCTCCATATATGTACTAAGAAATAAAATTAGAGCAAGAGAGATAGTCATAAAAGAAAATTTAAGCATATGTACATTGTGTTATTATTAGTAGAGTGGGAAACAAACTATGAAGACAGGGCATGGTTCCATGTTAGTTGATGCATCAAGGAAGAGAACTTAGGCTTCATCTTGTGGTAAATACTTTAGTAGAGGAATTAAATAATGAAAGCTACTTCTTAAGAAAAATAATTCTGGTGGTGAATTCTAGGTGGGTGATAATTTGATGAGTAAAGATAGAGTCGGGAATACTAGACTATTGCTTTTATTAAGAAAAATGTTATGGTGTTTTGAATAAGTCAAACAGCCACAGAGGTAGGGAAAAATGGGATGATATAAGATATACTCATGAAGATATATTAAAATTGTTTTTGTAATTCATTTCTTTCAAACAATTTTAAAATTGGGCTATGTGTGTGTTTGTGGTGTGGGCAGGGATCAGTGATAGAATTCCGAACTAACATGGACAAGGGCCTTGATTTGCTTTTCAGAACCAAATAAAATAAAATAAAACATCACTATCTAACCTTAACATTTCGAAATATAAATCATTAAAACAAATGGAAATAGTGATAAATTGAAGATGGAGACTACTATCAGAAAAAAAATCTTAGATATACAAATATATAGATACAGATAAATATTGATACACACAAGGAATGCTTAAAACTAATATTGAAAAGAATGGCTGAATTGTAATGTAAATTTTACTATATTTGAGGTTAAAGAGAAGAATATTTCATTCAGATATATTTGTTGGGGACGCCTAACTACAGTTGTATTTTTTGTTTGTTTATTTATTTCAGATTTTGTAAAATCTAGGGTACTTCTCACTGAGTTTACTTGAAGTAGCTGTGTAGGAAGACAGCTGACTAAGGTGCTTTATCACAAACCATAACTCTTCCTGAACATTGTACCTTTGTTTCAGGATGAAACATTTAGCCATAAGATAGAAGACTCTGGAAGATCATCATCTGTTAAAGAAACATCTGAACTGATTAATGATACATGCAATTTCTGGACTTTGACAGTCTCTGTGATAATCATACTTTATTGTTTCCACCACCATTTTGAAAATGATATTTTACAGGAAAACGTCTATGCACTCTTAAAAATGTGTAATTTTGAGAGAATAAAAAGAATTCTATGAAACCATCTTACTCCATTGTGTGACAGGAAAACACAATATAGATGATATCTGTAATTAATGGTGGAGATTTAAGTGTCAAACTGCAAACTAGAGTCTATGAGTTGGCACCTCCAAGCTCACACCAACTCCTTGCGCCCAAGTTCCTCACAGGGTGACACACTGAAGCCAATCATGATCAAGGCCTGCACTGCAGATGAGAAACTCTCAAAATATGAGATCTGGAGGTCACAGAGGGTGACCGGAGCATCTGCTCAAGCTCGCTTCCAGAGATAGAAAAAGATTTCACATAAAGCAAATCTGTGGAGAATTGTTGAGTTTATGACTTTGGAATGTAAACACGTTTCCTACGATGAGAAGGAAAGAACTTAACCATTCCAAATCATTCTGAGGGCCTCCATCTTTACGTAGAGACCGTCTCTAGTCTCTAGAGCTGTTATGCAAACATTCTTGTACTGCCCTTTGCTAATAAGCCCTCAGAGGTTGGAGAAACAGGATAAATCTAGGAGAAAGGATCTCCAAATGCTGTACAGAATACAAGTTTTTATTTATCTAAGTGTTATTGTGACTTACTACAAGTATTTGGGAAAATATAAAATACTCCCAACTACCTATTCTTTTTCTTCATCTAATTTCAATATTTTGGCATATTTTGTGCACATCTCTTATTCACTGTGGAGACTGAATAATGACAACCCAAACATGGTGTGCGATTCCGTTATCTTACATGGGGAAAGTAACTTTATATATATAATTAGGTAAAAAGTCTAGCAATGATGAGTTTATCTTGAATAATCTGAATGGCTCAACGTAGTCAAAAGTTTCTGTAAAAAGAAACAGAAAGCTGGGTGCAGTGGTGCATATCTGTAATGCCAGTATTCTGGGAGACTGAGGCAAAAGGATTGTAAATTTGAGTCTAGTCTGGGCAATTCAGAGATTTAGCAAGACCTAGTCTTTAAATAAATAAGAGAAAGGAAAAAGCAAAAGGAAGAAAGAAAGAAGAAAGGAAGGAAGAGAGAAAGGAAAAGAAGGAAAGATGGAAGGAAGGAATGAAGAAGGAAGGAAGGAAAAAAGGAAGGAGGGACAAAGTAATTGGAAGATGCTACACTTCCATCTTGAAGGACAAAGAGGTCATGAGCCAGTGAACATAAACAGTTTCTAGAAGTCAGAAGAAACCAGATAACAGATTTTCTTCTAGAACCACCAGAAGTAATACAGTCCTGCTGACATCTTGATTTCAGTGTAGAGAAATGGATTTAAAATTTCCAATGGCCAGAACTTTAAAATTAAAAGTTTGTGTTGTCTTAAGCATCTAACATTGTAGACATTTGTCACAGCAGCAATGGGAAACATGAATTCACTAAGAAAACAAATCAGAGTTCAAAATCAGTATGTGACCTTGCTGACCGTATCTTTCCTTGTGTTTTAGTCTGGTGTTTTGTTAATATTTTCCAGATCATTATTAGTAACCTGAATCATATATTTGATCCTTATTTTCTTTCAAATGCTTATGAGAAAGACATAAATTTTTCATAAATATAGTAAATCTGAAACATTCACATAGAGTTTTCATATTATTCTGAAGTAAATACTTTGTAACTACAGTATTTTGTGTTCCTAGAGCACTAATTATTTTGAGATATGTCTCAATGAATTTTCACTTATAAACGAAGTCTATAACCAGTACACACCGGAAAAGAACAATACATAAACAGTACACAGAAAACCTCTGTATTCACTTATCCCAGTTACATTTTCCTGTATTATATTCACACATGAATTTCTCTTTTATGCCTGTATGTTTCATCTGTATTGTTTCATACAGTGATGATATTTTTTCATTTCTATTGATGCATAATGTTTGTTTGTATGTATATACTGTAGTGCATTTATACATTTTACCATGATGATTTTTCTGTCCATGATGCTGTTGCTAGGAGTAGTTTTATTAGGCATATTTTGCACATGACTTCTGGTGCTAGCAGGTATACATTTTATCTTATATTTACTAAAAATAACTTTGTGTTGCAAAATTTGAATATTGATAGTGAATGCCAAGTGATTTCCTAAAGCGTTTGTGTCACTATTTTCCCATTCCTTGTGCATGAGAATTCCGAACATGCCATATTCTCTCTGAAACTATTAATCATGTTCGTGTTAACCATATCTGTTGATTATTGCAGTATTTCACTTGTATTTCTAGTTTGCATTAGCATTAATTAATATATTTCCACATACTTATTTTCCATTTGAGGATACTCCTAAGGGTAGTACTCATCAATTTCTGTTCATTTTTTCTATCAAATTGTGTATCTTTTTCTTATTGACATGGAGAATTGTTTTATGTAGCCTCTATAAACATCCTTCTCATTGGCTTTTCATTTTCTTAATCTTTTCTTCTGGTTAAAAATTATATTGTACTCTATCAGTGTGTTTCTTTCAAGGTTGGTGCTTGTGCTATTCTGCTCAAGAAGCCTGTTCATGAAAATGTTGTGGAATTATATTTTGTTTTCTTCTAGAGACATTATTTTGATTTTCCCATTGTGTAAAACATCTGGAATGAATTTCATGCATGGTGTGTGGTAGTGTACTGATTATGCTTTTAAATACACTTTTAGCATTTGATCAGTTTTAGATTTATAGAATTATTTCGAGTTTAGCACAGTTCCACTATATCCCACACCCACAGCTATTAACATCAGTAAGCATATCACTATTATTAACATTTTGGGGGTCTATTTGTCACATTTTTTGCACCAGTATTAATCCATTTTTTTTGCTAAAATAATACTGTATTTTACTTACATTCACTCAGAGTTTGTCTAATCTTCTCTTTGCATGTGATCTCATTGATATCACATTACATTTCATAGTCACATCTCCTTAGACTGTTATTGCTTTTTATGATCTCTCAGATTCATATTGTTGATGACCTTAGAAATTTCAAGAATAATAAAAAGAAAAGTACATAGCAAAAAATTACTGATCAGATATTTTCTAGCACATAGGAAAATTGCTATTTGATATTTTCGTAATTATTAGACTGAGGTAATATGTCTTGAGGAGGAAGATAACAAAGTTAAATAAAATATTATTCTCATCACATCATATCTATGCTAGATGATATCATTAAAATGGTGATCGTTGATGTTAATATTGAGTCCTTGGTTTGAGGTCATGCTTTTAAGCTTCTTCACTATAATAATATCCATTTTTCTCTCTTTCTGAACTGGATCCTTTAGAAGAAAGTTGCTGTGTGCAACCCACATTTAAATATTGGGAATTTATGCATTATCCCTTAAGAAAAGGTTAATTGTTTGGCATTTTCTGTGTAATACATTAATCTGTTTTTGCCCATTTATTTTATAGTCATTCACTTATTCATATCATTACCAATTCATGGTTAAATACTTTATATTTGGGGTTGTAATTGATACTTTAATTACAGTGTTCTCCGGAGTTGTCAGATTTGCACATTAGAAGCTTTTTCTCAAGGTCCCTATATCTGGTTGACATTCTGAGATAAGTGTGTGTGTGTATGTGTGTGTGTGTGGTGTTGCTTATCTTTCTTTTTTTATTTTAATTGTTAGCAGTACAATATATTTCAGGTTCATCTTGTATATTTAGGATACAGTACCAGATTCAAACAATTCTCCCAGGTGTCTTGATTTCCTTATTAGAAGAAAGTATTAGAAGTCAAGAACTTTCAGCAAGTTGTGCTTGTTGCTATTGAGTACTGCTTCTTCTAGTCCTTCTCAACTGACAGAGAAAAAATATATGTATGTACTAAGCGGTAAACATACACATATCTATACCTATTTCTCCATGTATCAATCCATGCCTGTATTAAACCAAACCTAAGTGTGTACCAATGTCTCCAAATTTAATCAGTTGCCACGTGGATAAATCTTGCCTCGTCTTACTGCCTATATATAACCTCTCACTCCAACTGTGAGAAATGTAGCTTGTAATATTTTCTATCCATTTGCTCTACTGGTTAATTTCAGTATGTATAGAGTGGTTTCAGAACTATTGAACTGTTCCCATATAAGACAATTTTATTAACTATAATACAGTGGCTATGTGAAGCTCCTTTAACTTTTATGTTCTGAGTGCACACATTCCAAATGTTACTTATACCAACACTTTATTTCCCACCTAAGTATACATTTATAATATATTTTTACTCTCTTCTCAAATTTTTCAATCTATTTTGGGACCCCATCACTACTTACATGATTGTTCTTTTTTTATTTTGAATAGAATAAAAGCAAAAGAAATAAAACAGGACACAGTCAATCAAAACAAAACAATGAACACAATACATGATTTCAAAACAAGATAAAAGAAAATCAATAATAGGTACCATAATGTCTCTTTCAATCTTAAAATAACTGCCCATACTATCATGCATAATAAAATCAAACAAAACAGAACAGAATAAAACCAATCAAAACAAAACAATGAAAGCAATACAGGACTTCAAAACAAGACAATAGGAATACAACAGTGGCTACCATAATGCATCTTGTTATCTTCAAAGTACCTGCTTATACCATCAAACATAATAAAATCAAACAAAACAAAATAGAATAAAATCAATCAAAGGAAAAAGTAAAGCAATATGGGTCTTTGAAACAAGATAATAGGAAATCAATAATGGTTACTATAATGCATTTTGTTATTTTTGAAATAGCTGTCCATGCTGTCAAATATAATAAAATCAAACAAAACAAAACAGAATAAATCCAAACCAAACAGAACAATGAAAACAATATATGGTTTCAAAACAGGATAATAGATTAACAATGGCCGCTGCCTTCCCCCTCTAGACACCTACTCCCCTTTCACCTTCACAACATCTATTGTGCATTTTGGATCCCACTGACTTCTTTAGTTTTTTATAATAGAGAGACAACACGATGTTCACCCATGTGACTGAACCATTTCACCCTTGAGCATGGTCTCAAGCTTTATCCGTTAACATACAAGACCCTCGAGGTTATCTTTCTTTATAACTGAGCAGCTTTCCATTGTATAAAAACACCATATCTTCCTTATCCATTCTGCAGTTGATAGGCAGTCTACCCCTACTTTTTTTCTGGTTCCCTGTCACATAGAGCAATGTTTTCTCTCCTTTGATTTTTAGTCCATGAATTTTTTTCAAGTTAAATGTGTTTCTTGAATAAAGCATACTGATGGATCCTGTCTCCTGATCCATTCTGCCTGTGTTTCTTTCTTTTGGTGAATTGAGGCCATCTACATTAATAGTTACAACCAAGATGCCACTTGCTGGTAAGGAGCTCAGAGGCAAGGCAGAGGCAGGCACTGCTCAGAGTGCATTCCAACAGACAAAGGGAGATGCCACTTGCCAGTAATGAGCTCAGAGGGAAGGTAGAGGCAGGCCCTGCTCCACATGCATTCCAGCAGCCCTCAGGATGCTTCCAC
>RJWT010047210.1:0-11343 GCA_004365215.1 Cuniculus paca | reverse complement strand
TCACTCCTTTCCTTCTATTCTCGTCTATTACAGTGTGTCAGGCTCTGGCTAGGTGTGGGGACTCCGTGGGGCTCAGACACTTCTAGGCTCCTTTCTAAACTCTCGTCAGCCCTCTCGTACTGTATCCAGGACTCAGGATTCAGCTCCTTGAGCAAGAGTGAGGGTGCCTCACACCAGCACGCCATGCCTCCCATGTCCTGCCACGGAAACCAGATTGGCCCTCATGCAGTACACCCTAAAGCACAAGGGGGCCCATGGCTGAGAAGCCACTTCTTTCTTTCTTTCCCTTCTTTTCAATTTTTATTTTTTATTAGTGCACATCTGTAGTACATAATGATCACATTCTTTATGTACGGGTTGGCACATGTACATAGCGCATTTTAGTTTTTTTAACCCCCCTTCTCATCTCCCTCCTTTACTTGGTCCCCTTCCCATTTGCAAAAGGTTTCTTATTTTCCATTACCTGTCTTTTATTATGCTCTATTTGTATTTTGGGTTTCTCATATAAGAGAAACTAATGCAATATTTAAGCTTGTGTATCTGATATATTTCACTTAACATTACCATTACAAGGTACATCCATTTTCCTACAAATGACTCAAATTTGTCCTTCTTTATGGCTGAGTAGTACTCTACAAAATTTTATTTATAAAACATTTCATTTATAAAACATTTTATTAATCCATTTGTTATGCTTGATACATTGTGTCAACTTGTGAAGTTTAGAAGTTTAACTGAGAGACTCAGCAGGGAGCCAGGGTTCTTACTTTGTAAATATCCTCATCCTCTGCAAAGGAAGGCAAGTACATTTTGCGAGTGTTACACCCACCCTGAAAGGGGGGGGGCTGTGTACAATATAAGGGTAGAGAAGAGGCTTGCCTTTGCTCCTTTTTGCTCTGGCTGCTGCCTTGAAGTGCTGTCCCTGTGCCATGCCACCCTGCCTTGGAGCCAGTTGATTATAGACTGAAATCTCCAAAAGCTGTAAGCTAAATAAACCTTTCCTTGCTTCACTTTGGGTGTCAGATGTTTTGTCCCAGCAACAGGAGAAAAGTAACCAAAACAGAATTTGGTATCAGTGGACTGGGGTCGTTGCTGTGACTGTAGCTGACCATGTGATTCAAGAGCCTTTGGGAATGGCTTGTGGGAAGAGTTTGGAAAGGTTTGGAGATGTCACCTGTATGCACAGAACTGGAACAGCTTAGGCTGTTCTGTAGGAGAGATTCTGGTCAGAGCTCAGGAGACCAGAAGGCTGATAGAAAGCCTACCGGGAAGGACCAGGCTCAGGAGGTTTCTGCTAGGAAGAAGGACTGCATTGGTTGTTGGACTCCACACGATGTGTGTTATGGCTTGGCAGAAAGCTTGTCTGTATTTTGCTCACGTCCAGAGAGACTTTGCCTGAGACTAAAGTTAAGGACAGAGAACTGATTAATCCGGCAGAAGAAATTTCAAGGCAGTCGAATATTGAGGCCATGGTATGGCTATTGTTGGGGGCTTTTAGCTAGATTTATATTGCAAATCAAGAACAAAGAGCCCAGCATGGTGATTTAAAAGAGACCTCGATTGCTGAGAAGGAACAGAGAAAAAGAAAAGATGACCTGCATGTATTGCAAAAAGCAGCAAGTGTCGAACCTTTGCAGCTTCCAAACTGCAAAAGTGAAAGGCTCACTTTTTTGGAGGAGAAAGCCTCAGAGCACCATGCTCCAGAATGGTGGTTGAGGCCCCAAGAGGTTCCAGAATAGCGGCGGCATAGACAATGTGTTCCTCACAATCAGGTTCAGAGTGCCCAGCGATCCAGGCACTCGACCCCTACAGCCAAGAGAGAGGAAAGCCTGGCTACTGCTTCAACTGGCAGCAGACCTCAGCGTCACCCACATGGTGCTGGTTTTAGGTGCACGCGGAATGCACAAGCTCAGAGGTTGAGAAGGCTTCCACCCCGATTTCAGAAGGCCTGGAAGACCAGGCAGTGTGCCCCTGAGAGGGCAGTGTGTGAAGTTGTGAGTGTGGAGCCAAAGGTGCACTGGAGACCCCAGAAGTTTGGAAAAGCCAGGAACGTCGATCATCGGAGGAAATCTGCAATGGGGGAGCGAGCCAGCACGAGAGAGATGCCACGGGATCAGTGACCACTAGAAGTGCCATAAAGGTGGAACCACATAAGCCCTTTGGAGCTCACAATTTGCCACAGATTGCTTCAGATGCTGGACAAGCAGCTATAGGATTTAACATTTACCCTGCTAGATTTTGGACTTGCTCTGGTTCCAATGCTTTGTACCCTCCTGTTAATAACTTTTGGAATGAAAATGTTTATCTTGTGCCCTTGCATGTTGGAAGTGTTTAACTTTGTTTTCATCTGTACAGGGGCTTGCAGTTAAGAGTTTGCCTTCCGTGTTGGAGGAGACTTGGGACTTGAACTTTTCAGCAGCGCTGAAACTGTTAGGACTTTGGCATCTCTTGCAGATGGACTAAATACCTTTTGCATAAAGGGATGTGCATGAGTCTTTGGGGGTTCTAAAGTTGATAGTGCTTGTTCTTAAGGATTGCTAAAGCTGTGTTATAATGTTCAAGTTGCAAAATGGTAAGAATAAGCATGCCTTTGTATTTGGAGGCTGATTTCAAGAAATATGTCTGGTTGCCAAGTTGACAAGGGGTGGATTGTCATGGTTGATACATTGTGTCAACTTGAGAAGTTTAGAAGTTTAATTGAGAGACTCAGCAGGGAGCCACACTTTGTAAATATCCTTATCCTGTGCAAAGGAGGGCAAGGACATTTTGTGAGTGCTATACCCACCCTGGGGGGTGGGGTGGCCTGTGTACAATATAAAGGTAGAGAAGAGGCTTGCCTTTGCTCTTTTTTGCTCTGGCTGCTGCCTTGAAGTGTTGCCCCAGTGCCTTGCCACCCTTCCTTGGAGCCAGCTGATTATAGACTGAAATCTCCAGAAACTGTAAGCTAAATAAAGCTTTCCTTGCTTCACTTTGGTTGTCAGGTGTTTTGTCCCAGCAATGGGAGAAAAGTAACCAAAACACCATTCATCTATTGATGGACACATAGACCATTTTCAAGATTTAGCTATTGTGAATTATGCTGCTGTAGACAAGAGTATTTGTGTTTATTTATATGATGCACTACATCCTTATATCTTACATATTTTGGGAAGAGACCTAGAAAGAGAGTAACTGGGTCAAATGGAATTTCTCATTTTAGTTTTTTGAGGGATCCTCATGATTTCCATGATTGTAGACATTTATGTTCCCACCAACAATGTTGGTTTCCTTTCTCCCCCACAGCCTCACCAGTATTTATCATTATTTGGTTTCTTGATGATTGCCATTCTTTCTGGAGTCAGATGGAATCTTAATATTATTTTAATTTGCATTTCTCTAATAGTCTGAGATGTTGAACTTTGTTCCATGTATTTATTGACTATTCATATTTCTTGTTCTGAGAAATGTCTGTTCATTTTAGTTGCACATATTTTGATTGGGTCTTTTATTGGGGGGGCTGTAATTTTCTTGATTTCTTTATAAATTCTAGACATTAGTCCTCTGTCTGAGGAATAGCCAGCAAAAAATTGTTCTCTCTCTGTAGGTCAGTGATAGTGACCCTTTTGGAGCTTTCAATGATACAAATGGCCACTGCGGCATGCAATGTCATAGATTCATCACCACTGCTGTAGGTCGTCTCTTTGCTCAGTTTGTTGTTTCATTTGCTGTGCAGGTTTTTAATTTGATACGATCCCATTGTTGATTCTTGATATTCTTTCTTGTGCAATTAGTTCTGTTCAGAAAGTCCTTGTCTGTACCTATGTCTTCAAGAGTTTTACCTATTTTATCTTTCAGAAGATTAAGTGGGTTTGTTTTTAACATTTTGATCCATTTTGATTTTACTTTAGTACATGGTAAGAGACATGGGTCTAGATTTAATATTCTGCATGTGGATAGCCAGTTTTTCCAGAATGCTTTAGTTGTTTTCCTCATTGCTGAGACACAATACCTGACTCCCACAATTTAAAGGAAAAAGATTTATTTTAGCTTACAGTTTGTAGAGGTTTCAGTCCATAGTCAGCTGGCTCCAAGGCAGAGTAGCATGGCAGAGGAGCAACAGAGAGGAGAAACAGTCTGTGGCATGGCAGGTGGGAAGCAGCTCAACCTTCTTCTTCCCCTTTTCATTCCATCTAGGCCGCAAGCCTATTGGTTGGTCCCACCCACACCCAGGATAGGTCTATCCTCTTTAGTAAATCCACCATCCATACCCAGAACTATGCTAAACCAATCAGTGGACTTATCCAGTATCACACACCCATGACGAGTTCACTCCTAAAAGCTCCACCTATGAGCACATGAGGCTTTAGGGGGATATCCGGACATAAGACATAACACAGCACCATTTGTTAAAGAGGCAATATTTCCTCCAGCATAAATTTTTGACCATTTTGTCAAAGAACAAGTAGCAGAATGTGCTTGGAGTTGCTTCTTCATTGTCTGTTCTGTTCCACTGATCTACATGTCTGTTTTTGTGCCAGTACCATGCAGTTTTTATCACTATGGCTTTGTAGCATCACTTGGAGTCCAGGATTATGATACCTCTTGCTTTGTTCTTGTTGCCCAGAATTGCTTTTGCTATTCTAAGTCTCTCCTGGTTCCATATGAATTCTATGATCGTTTTCTCTAGCTCTGTGAGGAATGCTATTGGTATTTTGATTGGGGTTGCATTAATCTGTATATCAGTTTTTAGAAGTATGGACATTTTGACTATATTGGTTCTACCTATCCAGGAACACTGGATATCTTCTCATTTTCTGGCATCCTCTTCAATCTCCTCCTTCAGAGTACTGTAGTACATTGTAGATGTTTTTTCTCTTCCTTGGTTAGGGTAATTTCTAAATATCTAACTTTTCTTGATGCTATTGTGAATGGTATTGTTTCCCTAATTTCTTTGTTGGTGAATTTATTCTTGATGTACAGAACAGATATTGATTTTTCTGTGTTGACTCTGTATCCTGCTATGCTAGTGAATTTGGTTATTAGTTCTAGGAATCTTTTGGTGGAATTTTTGATTCTTCTATGTAGAGGATCATGTTGTCTGCAAATAATGATAACTGACTTCTTCCTTTCCTATCCATATTTACTTTATTTCTTTCCTTTGCCTGACTGCTCTGGCTAATGTCTCCCGAACTCTATGGAGCAGGAATGGTGACAGCGGACATGCCTGTCTTGTTCCTGATTTTGGAGGGAAAGCTTTTAGCTTCTCCCCATTTACTGTGGTGTTGCCCATTGGTTTGTCATGAATGGCTTTTTTCAGATTGAGATGAGGTCCTTCCATAACTATTTTCTTCAGGGTTTTATCCTAAATGGCTGTTGGATTTTGTCAAAGACTCTTTGTATCAATTGAGACAGTCATGTGATTTTTATGTCCTTACTTCTGTTTTTCTGGTGTGTTACATTTATTGATTTGTGTATGTTGAGCCATCCCTTGAAGCCTATCTGGTCATGATCTTTTTGATGACTTATTGTGATTTGTTTCTGTACCTTATTGAAGATTTTTGCACCTATGTCCATTAAAGAGATAGGCCTGTAGTTCTCTTTTTATGGTTGGTTCTTTTTCTGGTTTTGGAATCAGAGTAAAGGTAGCTTCCAAAAATGGCTTTGGGAAAACTCCTTCCCTTTCAATTTCATTAAAGAGTTTAAGGACTACTGGTGTTCAGTCTTTCCTAAAGTTCTTGTGTGAATCCATTGGGACCTGGGCTTTTCTTAAGTAGTAGTTTTTTATTATTATTACTTCTTTAATTTCACTGCCTATTACTGGATTGCTTGTGGTACTTATATCTTCTTCCTTCAGCTTCAGTCATTCATATGTATCTGGAATCTGTCCACTTCTTCTGAATTCTCCATTTTATTAGAGTACAGTTTCTCAAAGTAATTAGTAAAATCTTCTGGATTCCGCACAGTCCATTGTGATTTCCTCTTTTTCATTTATAATTACATTGGTTTGTATTCTTCCTTTTTTGATGAGATCGGCTAGGGGTTTGTCTATTTTGTTTATTCTTCCAAAGAACCAGCTCTTTAGTTCATTGATTCTTTGTATCTTTGAAATCTTATTTTACTAATTTCTGGCCTGATTTTTATAATTTCCTTCCTTATACTAATTTGGATTTGGATTATTCTTGTTTTTCCAGGACCTTAAAGTGTATCACTAGGCTATTTGGTTTGACTCACTCTGTTTTTCTGATGTGGGCATTCACAGTTATAAACTTCCGTCCTACAACTGCTTTCCTTGTGTCCCATAGGTTCTGGAATGACGTACTGGTATTTCCTTCTTGATTTCTGTGACCCTCTGATTATTCAAGAAGGTATCTCTTATTTTCCATATGTTGCATAATTTCTGCAGTTTCTTTTGCCATTGATTTCTAGTTTCACTATACTATGATCTGATAATATGTATGAGATAAGTTTGATTCTTTTGCATTTACTTAAGTATGCTTTATGGGATAGCATGTGGTCTACTTTGGAGAAAATCCCATGTGCTACACAGAGTGTGTATTCTGTTGCTGTTGGATAGAACACTCTGTAGGGTAGCTATGAAGTTCATTTGTTTGAAGGTGGTTCAACTCTGGTTTGTTTTTTTGTTTGTTTGTTTGTTTGTTTTGTTGTTGTTGTTGTTTGCCTAGTTGATCTATTTGTGACAGTGGGGTATTGAGGTCCCCTTTTTATTTTAACTGTGTTGGTGTTTATCCGATTTTTAAGTCCAGTAGTGTTTGTTTTATAAAGTTGGGTGCACCAGTGTTTATATGTGTGTAACTGCTGTCTCTTCCTGTTGAGTTGTTCCAATAACCCATGTCTTGGTTACTTTTCTCTCTTTGTTGAGACAAAATACCTGATGCCCAACATGAAGGTAGGAAAGGTTTATCTCTTACCATTTTTGGAGGCTTCAGTCCATACTCAGCTGGCTCCAAGGCAGGGTGGCATGGCTGAGGGGAAGCCATTCATGGTGACCCACAAGCAACAAGAGCAAACAGAGCAAAAAGGGGAAAAGCACACACCTTCTTCTCTCCATTATATTATATGCCAGCTCTGCCTCTAGGCAGGTGCAGCACTCACACTGCCAATCCCAGCACTAGACAATGAACCAATCACAAACACTAGATTCAGTTGCCTCCATGACTACATGAGGCCTGGAGGGCTACCTAGACACAAACCATAACAACCCATATGTAGTGACCCTCTTTGCCTCTTCTGATACATTTTGGCTTAAAATGTACTTTGTCTGAAATTAAGATAGTTACTCTCTTTTTTCTGGGTTCCCATTATATGGAATATTGTTTTCCATCCTTTGATTTGTAATCTGTAGATTTATTTTTGGACTAGTATGTTTCTTGCATAGAGCCCATCATTGGATTTTGTTTTTTGATCCATTCTGCCAATGTGTCCTTTGATTGGGGAATTGAGACCATTCACGTTGAGAGTTATTACTGGAAGGCATTAGCTTATTTCTGTCATTGCATTATTTTCCTATTGCCATCTCCTACACACACACACACACACACACACACACACACACACACACACTGAACTGCACACCCTGCCTGGTGTATGCATTCTATTTGACCTACAGGCATTGTTAGCTTCATCGTGTCTTTCTAGGATATTCTTGAGAATTTTTTATTGTGCTGGTTTGATGGTCATGAATTTCTTGAGGTGCTTTGTCATGGATATATCTTCAATTTCTCTATCAATTTTGAATGATAGCTTTGCAGGATATTTGGATCTTGGCCAGAAGTTGTTTTCTTTTAGGACTTGAAACCCTGCACTCCAAGCTGCCCTACTCTTTAAGGTTTGTGTTAAGAAATCTGCTGTAATTCTCATCACTTTACCATTGTGATTTGTTGTTTTTTCTCTAATAGCTTTTCTGAACCTATGTTGGACTTCTGGGATTTTGCTAATGATGTCTCCTGGAGAAGTTTTCTTTTGATTGTAGCTATTTAGGGTAATATATGCCCCACTTATCTGTATGTTTAGTTCCATTCCTATATTTGGAACATTTTCTGTGATTATTTCTGTAAACTGGTTTTATGCCATTTGTGCTGTCTTCTGATTTTTCTCTTATTCCAATTAATCTTAAATTAGTCTTCTTTGCACCATCAAGCAGCTATTGGGCCCACTTTTCAGGTTCTCTTGTTGCTATAAAGTATCTCTGAATAATTGGTCTCTGAGTGTATCCTTATGTTCCAATTCTGATGCTCTGTCCTTACACTGGTTGCTTCTGCTGCCCATATTTTCAATGTAATATTTATTTATTTATTTATTTATTTATTTATTTATTTTGCAGCACCAGGGATTGAACTCATGACCTTGCACTTGCCAGGCAGGCGCTTAGGCCACTGAGCTAGATCTCCAGCCCTTCAATGTAATTTTTAATCTCTTAGATTTTTTTTTGAGACAGGATCTCACTATGTAGTGTAGGCTGGCCTTACACTCACTTGTGTAGCCCAGCTGATCTCAAACAACTCACAGCAATCCTCCTGCCTCAGCTTCCCAAGTGGATTTGTTTGAAATTTTCTCATGGTCTCTAATTCTTTATTAAACTGGTCATTCATGTTTTGTATCATTTTGTTTAGCTTAGCTATCTTTTTATTAGTGTCTTCTGTAAGTTCCCTGGTTATTTTATTACACATATTATCTGTTTCATTGTATCTTCTGTGATCCTTATGAGCACCTTATTGATCTGTTTTTAATCTCCCCTGTTATCCTTTTGAATAATTCAGTTGTGTGACTTTTGCTTTTCTCCCCCTTATGTTCCCATGAATCAAGTTTGGGGGATTTGGGAGTTTTGGGAGGCCCTTTGTTGCCTTGTCTTCTCATGTTTCTACTTTGTTTTGTTTTGTTTTGTTTCATACTGAGATTATGGACACTTAGAGTTGAAAGACTTTGATGCTGGTATGGAGAGCTCTATAGTTAGTGTCTGCTTTTCAGTGATACATTTTAGGTGTGGCTAACTATAGCCCTAAGCATCTATTCCAAGATCTGACTATCTCCGTTAGTCTGGGAGGGGAAGATGCAGTGTAATTGGTCCAGCACTCAGTTCTCTGGGAATGGGTCACAGCATTGTTAATGGCGCAGAGTAATCCAAATGTCAGCATACAGAGAAAACCTATTAATAGCAACAGTTGTGTGACCCAGGCAATAGTAAGTTAACAATATTATTCAAGACAAACTAGATATTGACATATAATAAGAACTAATCATGTACTACCCTCAGCCATAGAAAAGATATCTATAATAGTAAACCAAATATTGACATGTCATAAATATCTACTAAATGTAACAACTATACCTCCACTAACAATAGAATTCAACAGTAATAACATATATTTAACTATCTAAAGATTAATAAAGCTTAATAGTTATACTATTAAAGATATAGCAAGTGGTGGTGAATCTTTTAGAGCTTTCAGTGACAACAGTCAGCTGCAGCATGCATAACATAGGTTTGCCTCCGGTGATATAGGGGATTGGGGATGGGAGAATCAAAGAAGAAAAACTGAACAATGAGAAATGAAAAGGAAGAGAGAAAAGTGAGACAGAGACTGCTATTAGGGAGTAGATGGATATTTACAGAATTAGAAAAATGTGACAGAAAAGAACAAACAAGAAAAAGAGAAAAAAGAAAAATATAGGGAATAAAAAAAGAAAAATTAACAGGAGAAAATTAAAAGAGAAGAGAGAAAGAAGAAAAAAGGAAAAATTTCCAAACCCCAATAAACCTGTGAAGAAAAGGGGGCAAAAAAAGAAACATCCAAAGGCAGAAAAAAATCTCTCTCTGCATTTTTGAATGAGTGGTCTCTTTCCAGGATCTAGTTTTGGAATCCAGCAAGTCACAGTGTTCTCCATCTAGCTTTGTGGTCTGTGAGTTTGTGGGGTTCTCCCCTGTTCCAGAGCCCCCACTGTTTGCCCCAGGCTGTGGCAACTGTTCAAGCCATGGTATGTCCTTGCTTATGTTAGTAGATGGGGAAGACAATCAGATCTCCAACATGTGCTGGATATAGGCAGCAGGTTAAGGGTCTAGGTGCATAATGTTGGCACCCTCAGATCCAACCATTTCTGCATGCAGCCAAAGCCTCAGCCAGCTTCTCATCACAGAGGGCAGTGCCCATGTCCTTCCCAGTCTGAGCTTAAACTTCTCAAGAGCTCTCTGTCTAGTCTGTTCCTGTCCATGGCTGTCTTTCACCCAGTCACTGTGGGACAGATACACTGGGAACCTTGAAGTGATACTGTTTTTTAGTTGTTCTGAGACCCAGACTTAAATAATCAAACCCTTCCCAATATGGTGCCTGATTAAGGACTCCAGCAACATGGTGCTGCACTGGATTCCTTCTCTGGCTGTTGCCTGCTGTGCTGATGGAGTCATCTCTGGGACTGTAGGCCATGGGCATTTGTGTCTGTGTCTGTGGGGGCAGCTACTCCTTCACAGAGCATCCAGACTGTTTCATTTTTTTCTTAGCATTGTGGTCCATGGCTTCAATTTCTGTGTAGCTTCTAATTTTCCTGCCAATTCCCTCCCAGTTCCAGCAATCTACTTCTGTTTTTCTCCTCACCAAGCTGTTATTTTCCAGGTTTCTGGATTCTGGATCCCAGAGAGGTCAAATTTTGCTGCTGATCACTACTCCACCATTTTCTCTCCATTCCCCTGCCCCCACCTTTTTTTTTCTTTTCTTTTCTTTGTTAAGAGATGGCCCTACCTATGCTTCCCAGGCTGACCCTGAACTCCTGTGCTCAAGGGATCCTCCTGCCTCTACTTCCTGA
This sequence comes from Cuniculus paca, assembly GCA_004365215.1. Lineage (NCBI taxonomy): Eukaryota > Metazoa > Chordata > Mammalia > Rodentia > Cuniculidae > Cuniculus > Cuniculus paca. The sequence goes on along the minus strand of RJWT010047210.1, from coordinate 549 downwards.
GTAACTGGGTAGGGCACAAGGAATTAGAGAGGGAGACTGCATGTTACTGAGGGTGGCTAAGGATCATCCCACGAAGAGGTAACAGTGGCCAGATGAACTGAGAGATGCCATATCAGGATGCCATGAGTTTGAACCAGGGGACAGACCACCTGGCAATGACTTGTAGATGAGGAAATTCTGGAACTGTCTTAATGATGGAACTGACAAGATCTGATGAATGAGGCATGAGAAAGAGAAAATAATCAAACCTGACCCCAAGGATTTGAGTCTAAACAACTGAGAAGTTGGAGCAATCATGCCCTGATATGGGGGACAGCTGCAGGAGTATGTCTTGGGGAAGACTGTCAGGAATTCATATTGGAAACTTTAGGCATGGTGTAAGAATTTTGATTAGATGTCTCCGATGAGATATTGAGTTGTCAATTGAATATATGAGTCCATGGGAGAAAGGTCATTTAGAGATGGCTTTCAGAACCACAAGGTTGGATGAGGTCACTGCAGGATATGGTGAAAAGGCAGAGGAGGTCTTAAGATGCTAAGAGGCTGGGG
>RJWT010047209.1:0-11337 GCA_004365215.1 Cuniculus paca | reverse complement strand
GCTGTATGCACCCCCAACCCAAGTGAGGCCCAGAGAAGCAGCTGCCAGGCCGCTCTGGGTGAATGTGTGGGGCCTAGGCAGGACCCCAGAGATGTCCTGAATGGCCTGGGCCAATGGGGAACAGACACAAACCGAAGCCCCCACCAGGCTCCTGGCAAAGTCCCAAGCTGAAGGGCTAGGCGGAATTCGCTGGTCACGCTCCCAACCCAAGCCCCATTGAGAACAGCCGCCGCTGGGCTGCCCCGGGTGCGCGAGCAGGGTGCTGGGAGGACCCCAGTGACGCCCTGAACGTCTGTGGCTGGCGGCTGGGCGCCGATTTCTATGGGTCTTGTCGCCCTTTCCCCAGGTGCACAGCTAGGTGGGGTTGGCTGTGCACACCCCTGGTGGTCCGGAGCAGCCTGGGCCACGCTGCTCCCGGTGAGTGGGCGGGGCGCAGGCAGGCAGGGCCCCAGGGACGCCCCGAATGTCTGTGGCCGATGGATGGGGGATGGACACAAACTCCTACTGGTCTCTTGGCGAAGTCCCAAGCCGCTCAGCAAGGCAGAATTCGCTGGTCACGCCCCCAACTCAAGCCGGCCCCTATCTCCATTTTTTAAATACAAAAAAACAAGTCACTGAAAAGTTAGGCAACTTCCCCAAAGATGCACAATTAATCATTAGCAAAGCTAAGATTTAAACCCATGTTTGCTGGCTCCACACTTCCACCCTCTTAAACCTGATGTAAGATTTTACCCATGGCTTTCAGCATTGTTGAGTTTTCTTTGCAACTCACCCTGGATCTCCTTCATTTTGTCCCACCCCAGGCCCCATTTGTCCCATCTCAGTCTTCTCTATCTCAGGAACACGTCATTAGAGTGTTGCTCAAACCAGAACATCAAGAATCCTTTGTGATGCCTCTCTTTCCCCACCCCCTCTCCAATCCATCTTCTTCCCATGCACATCAATCTCTGACCTGTGCACCTTCCTCCATCCCCAGTGAGCCTTCCCTGATCCAGTCCAAACTGTCAGTGACTTGCATCTGAACTCATACAGTAGCCCCTGACTTCCCTTAGGCCTCTCCTTTTGCTCTTCCTCATCTCATTCAACAGCTAGAGAGATTAAAGCTTAAACCAAGCCTTGGCACTCCATCTTAACATCCTTTACATAGTTCCCTCTGCAGCTAAAACAAAATCTAAACTGTTCACCCAAACAGCTGACTTTGCCAGTTTCATCTCACTCCTACCCACACCCCTTAATATATCTGCTGCAACCCCACTACCTTATGCCTCTGTTGGCTGGTACACTTGGCCTTCAGCTAGAGGGTCCTCCTCAAACTCACCAATAAGGCTAGCATGTGCCAACTTTGACCTTAGATCAATGGCATCTCTTCTAAAGATTTGACTCTCACCACCTTCTCATTTTCAGTCTCCAGTTGTTTCTGTCTTTCATAGATACAATAACTGCAAGTTGTAATACACACTACTTATATTCTGTGCACTTGTCCACCAGACTTTAAACTACACTAGAGCAGAAAAATACATGTTGATGCTATGAACTGTCCAGCATCCAGCAGGTAGTGGGTGCTTGGTTTTGGCTAAAGGAATGCATCAGGTGTAAGGCAGACACGGATATGCAATGTGCCTGTCCCATTGTCCCAACCCTAGGAGGCTAGAAAAGAAGTAGAGTAGGTACACTGACAGGATGTCTCAGCAGATGGGGAAGGTAAATCTCAGTCTTCATTTCCCATGTTGTGTGGCACCTACACTCAATACAGCCACTTGGAAGAATAAGCTCACAGGCACATTTAAAATGTGGTGCCATTAATGACCATCTCATGAAATTTGATAAAGACCTGTAGGATGCTAAGAACTGAATGGGAAAGTACACCTGAAATACAGAGTAAAACAAGCCCTCACATGGCCAAGAACATCTGAGGAATGGGACTCTCTGCTCTCTGCCATTCATCTTTTTTTGTTAGACAGTTTCACTATGCAGTTCAGGCTGACCTCAAACTTGTAGCAATCATCCTGCCTCAGTCTCCCAAGTGCTGGGGTTACAGGTGTGTGCCACCATGCCCAGCTCTGCCATGCCATCTTTACAAAGGTTCTGCAGGACAGTCAGCCTAACAAGAAGTTAGATGTCTGAAAAGTCAAACACAGAGAGGGGCATGATCAAAAGCATGTGGGGCTTAACGCACATACTCCACAGAAAGCCTTCTGGAATGCAGATTCCAGCACCACCAAGCACTAGCTGAGGGCCTGGGACAATTGAGCCAAATCTATTCCACTTTGTCATTTATAAAGTGGGAATGATTACATTACATACTCATAAGCTATTGTAAGGATTAAACAAAGCAATGCGTGATTAGCCCATGCCCAGCCCAATGTGAACCCTCAAAAAATAGTACAGTTGCTGATATCAAAACAATAGAGCTATGGAGGCTGTGGTTGCTGTTGCCATAACAAAACCTGAATAGACTAAAGAATAAGGAAGGCCAGACATTGGAGGCTGGCTCTGGCCTTTGAAGTCTTCGCATTCTTGCTCCCACTTGTCCCCCTTGCTTCAGCCATCACCCTTCCTATGGACCACATGCTTCACTGCAAGGGAACCTCTCCCTATTCCTGGAATGCCCCATGCTTTTTCCTGCTTTTTTGCCTTCCATGTGCTTTTCCTGCTGCCTGTACACCCTGCTTACTCTTCTGCATCTTGTGTATCATGATACTTAGCTTTGCCCTATGGACTGTGGAGCCTTCCATAATTCCCTGTGTAAGTTCTCCGCTCTAGGCCACTAGATTTTTGATGACAGGGATCTGTGTGTAACAAAGCTCACACTGTAACTGATGCACTGAACATGCTCATGGCAGGGACAAGGAGACTGGTGATGGATGGATGCATGATGAGGGATGGATGGATGGGTGATAGATGATTGATTGCAATATAGAGAAAAATTAGAACACAGCTGAAAAAGCTGATCCTAAAAGCAAGAAGAATAGGTTGAAGAGTGTAAAAGAGATGTCATGGATTAGAGGAAAATGGCTATGACTGATGAAAGTTCTTGAAACCAAAGTTAGGAAATAAGTGTTTTTAACATGGGATTGTAAGTCTCCATGCAGGCCAGGGCTGCGTGCTTTCATTCCATGCATCCAGCATGATGCCTGACACATAGATTTAAAGCAACCCTGCATGGCTGACAGACGAATCCTTAGAGGATCTACTTGGGAGTTTGGATGAGCAATGCCAGTGCACCTGTTGTGGCTGGGCAGTAACATGAGACCAGTCCAGAGGTTTCTCAGTGCTAATATGGCCAGGAAACTTGAAACACATTTGGTGGTACACATGGGACCTAATAAAGGTCCCTGGGAACTCAGGGTTTTGCACTGGATTATATGCTTAGAACAGAATTCTGCTCTGGGCCTCAGCATCTGCTCCCAGTGAATTGTTTTCCTTATGAGTCAAATTTATCAGAGGAAAAAAATACCAAGTGGTAAGTGACATGGAGACTCATTGGGAGGCAAAAGAGGACAACAAAGAGGAAAGAACAAATTACAGCATTCACGAGCTCTTTACTCTGTTGGGTGGGCCAGTCTCTCACAGGCTGCTTCACACATCAGCTTCTAGATGACGTCTCACCAAACCTAGCCTCCCCTTTGCAGATCCCTTGAGTGTCTGATGGCAGTGAGCACTTTCTGAGCTAAACTACATGGACACCTCTCCCTTGGCTGCTGCTCTCACATTCCCAGATGCTCTTGTGATTAGCAGGAATGAGGAGGCCGGTTCTTGGGGGCATTGGCATCGTCAGATACTCAGGGGTAGCGCATAGCTGCCATGTGCTCATTTATTCTGAACCTAGTAGGACACAACATTCAGGCTCTTCCAAATGCCATCAACTTTAGCTCACCAAGGGACATGGGCAAGAGCTCCTCAGATGTGGACACCAGCATGCTTGGCCTCTGTCCCTCTCAGTGCCCATCCCACAGCTCTACCTCTTCCCTTCCATGGTCCCTTTAAAGTCACTTTGAAGTGGCAAGGACTAGGCTGCTTTGATACCACCATGGGGTGGGAACAGCATTGTCCTGGGGCTGAGATCTTCACAGTGGTCTCACTCAGCTTGCCCTCCTCACAGTGACTCCAGACCAAGCCTCCAACTGTAAGCATCAAACAGAATGCCATTACTGAGCTCCCCAGCACCTGCTTGTCAGCCTGTCAGCCTTGGCTTTCCTAAGGAGCTAGAAGGAAGGTTGAAATCATTTACTGAAATGCCCCCAGCAGCACAAACACACTTGATATTTCATTTGCAACATTACATTTATTTTTATTTCATTTCCTTCACAGTTGGGGAGAGCTTAAAAAAGAGAAGGAATGAGAAAAATAAAAGTCATGTGGAGACTATTTCCTCAAAGTGGACAGTTTCTCAGAGGATGCCTGTCCTTTATTATATCTGTATTTTAGGAAGATATAAAAAAAATTCCACCTAGATAGTAATTCCCACCATGCAAAGGTTTTTCTCTGTAAATAGCACCAAAGCATTAGAATGAAGGAGTTAATTACTATATCATTTATAGAATTAGCTTTCAAATAATGCAGAGAGGAGCCACCAAGAAAGGGAAAGACAAATAGCAGCCAAAGAGATCGTGTGATTTATAATCTGTCACGGTCACCTTTCTCTCATTTCTGGGACAAAACACCCAATACCCAAAATGAAGGAAGGAAAGGTTTATTTAGCTCACAGTTTGTGGAGGTTTCAGTCCATAATCAGCTGGCACCAAGGCAGGGTGGCATGGCACTGGGGCAACACTTCAAAGTGGCAGAAGACAGTAAAAGGAACAAGATCAATAAAGGGGGAGCAGGCCTCTTTTCCTCCCTCATACTGTAAGCAGGCTACCCCCTCAGGGCAGGTATAGCACTCATACCACCCCCCTGCCCTCTTGCACAGGCTCTGAGGACCCTGGTCCCTGTTGAGTCGCTTAGTTAAATGTCTAAACTTCTCAAGTAGACATAATGTATCAACCATAACATAATCCAAAATTGGGGATTGATCCATTCATACTCAGTGACTTTGTGGTCTAGAAAACTATATTCGCTCACTGTGCCTCAGTTTTCCCATCTATAGATCAAAGAGGTAGTACCCACTTTGCAAGACTGTTTTAGAGCTCAAAAGAAAATAGTGTGTGACATATTTTATGCTATCAAGTCTATGAACATGTCAGCTTGTTTACTGAGAGACTTAAAAGGCAACTGTGCCCTTTCTGATGCAAATTCTGCTCTTGGAGCTCCTCCATCTCTGCTATCTTTCAGTTCTTTCCTCTACCATCTGACTTTTGTACCTTCCCCGTCATACCAGCCTTTTTCAATTTTGCTCTTCCCAGAATCTACAGTACTCACCTCTTCTGCAACCCCTTGCCCCACTCACAGCCAAATGGCTCACAAGTGGTTCTTTCCAGCTTCCCACCCACCTCTGCACCATGGAACCACAAAACAGAGTACAAGAACAAGTGTGCTTTGTCCCAGTGAATGCAGGGTATGGGGCCAAGCCTTTCTCCAGGTACAGTCTGGGTCTTCTGTGTGCAGGGTTGCAGCAAGGGCCCTCAGTGGAGCAAATCTCCTCCATTCAGAGGAAGCTGCACAGCATGGCAGACCACAAAACTGCATGGCTGTCCTGCAGCCCCGGGCCCTCAGTGGTTCATCCTTACTATAAAGGATACCTCCAAAGGTGTCACTTGCTAAGTATATGAATAAGATCTTGCTGCCCCTTGGAATGACGGCAGAAGAGCTTGGCAGCAAGTCTGCCCAGTTGGAAGACAGAAAGCTGCAGAGACATGTTTCCTCATGACCCTCCTGGCACCTTCTGGCAGTCACTTTTGCTGGATTCCTGGGAATGCAAAGAGAATACCATCTCTTAGCTCTTCAGCTCAGGGTAGGCCAGGCAACCTTCCAGGCAGAGTCAGTGGCTCCTCATGAGAAAACAAGTCTAGACAGCACATTTATGCGTCATGTCATCAGAGTTCAGAATAATGAAGGACATGACAGGTCATCTACTTGACTCCCTTGACTAATATTCTATTATCTTTGAAACCATCCCCTGAAGTGTTCGTTCAAGAGGCCAGGTATGATGGCACACACCTGTAATCCCACCACTCAGGAGGCTGAGGCAGGAGGATCACTGTGTGTTCAAGGCCAGCCTGGGCTACATAGTGAGTTTGAGGCTGATCTGAACCATATAGTGAGACTCTGTTTAAAAAAAAAAGAGTTCATTTATAATAGGGTTTGGACTTTTCTCTCATTGGAGACATGCTGTCTCAGGAGAGTACCAATGGTGACAAAGTTATTCATTACCCAGAGCTGCCCCCTGTGTTTGGTCTGTTCTTTCTCACTCAGAGACCCCCATTCTCTTACTATCCCCACAAATAGAATTCAAAGTCCTTTCACCAGCCTCCATCCTATCCCCTTAGTGCATTCCTGATTATTATACTATTTCTTTGGGAAGCCTTTTGCTCTAAGTACCCCTTGAAGAACCCACAGGAAGTGTGTAATAGACCGCAATCAGCCCTACTATGTATTTTCTAAGAATTACTTTCCTCTCTTCTAAAACACAGATGTTAACAGAAATCTAGACATTCCAGCAGCCCTTGACTCTTGCGAAGTGGGATTACTGGGAAAATGTCGCCTTCCCCTGATTTTGTAATGCAACCAGAGTCATTTCATTCAGCTTGTAGGCTACAGCCCTGGCTAGCAAACCAAAATTGCAAAAGGCAAGCCCAACACAAAGCTGACACAAAACTGTATAATATTGTTAAAAAGTAAAAATACTTCTGAAAAAAGCAGTACAGCACAGATTGAATATTCCTTATCCAAAATTATTAGGACCAGAAATTTTTGGGATTTCTAGTTTTTGGAGGGTTTGGCACACATGAGATATCTTGGGGATGGAATGCAAGTTGAAACATGAAATACATTTGTGTTTCATATACACCTTGTACACATACCCCAAAGGTCATTTTAAACAATATTTTTAATATTACTGTGTTTTAAGTGCACATGAGGATAGATGTGGAATCTATCACTTAAGGATAGATGTGGAATTTCCACCTGTGGTGTCATGCTGGCGCTTAAAAAGTTTCAGATTTTAGAGCATTTCATATTTTCATGTTGGGGATGCTCAGCCTGTAGCAATGCCTGTCTTCCTTCCTGAACATTAAAGAATATTTTATGACTTAGAGGATAGATGAAGCAACTTTCCCACATAAGTCCTTACCCATAGATGCAAGCCAGGACTCTGTGTTGCAAAATCCTAAGCACTATGTAGGGATTCCTGAGAAGATGTAAGGTCCTGACACAGAAAACATGAGAACGCAGTAAATATTTTTATCAGATGAGTGCATTTAATGCAATAGAATGTCAGAGTCTGGCTGCCCTTTGACTTTGGCTTCTACATCCTGCAGAAGGCTCCACTTGGGGCAGGATGCTCAACTCTCCCTGTGTAACATGGCATCAGTCACTGAAGTCTAGCTCTTTGGTGCTCATGTGGCTCTGGAGAGATGGGCAGGATTGATGCTGTTCTCTTATCCTGTTGGACACGTGCAGAGGAAGGGCAGGTGGCTGGTCAGGACTTGAAAGCTGGTCTACCCAGGTAAACTTTTGGTACTTCCCACTGCTCTGCACCGGGTTTGTTTTTCCTCTAGCACAGTTGTCAATAGACAAGGCCCGGAAACAAGAAGCAGCACTTATTAGTGGAACCAGCAGAAGATCATTGAGGTTGGAAGGTATAAGGCTTTTAATAATACCATGTGCTATAGAATTGAACTCTGGTGCTGAATTCCCTAATTCTAGCCTAGAATATTTGCATTTTGTGAAATATGATACAACACTTGCCATTTCATCATAACAATTGGAATGCTTAATATAAATAAATCATATTTGGAAGACTAATATAATAATGTTTAAGCATGAAATCTGCACAGGATTAAAAAGCTTTACACCATATTAAAAATTTGAGATCACATTTATATAGCACTCAAGGGCCACTGGCTTTCTGTAGAGAATTCTTTCATTACTTAGGAAAAACAATAAAATCTATACTAGGTTAAATGTGTTAGTCTTACCTAAAAGTCTCTGGTATAACAAAACAAAATGTAGTGCTATTGAAATGTAGTTTTGTAGTTTTCTTTTTATCTGGTAGTTTAATTCCAATGTGCTCTGGTTTAAAACTGGGCACTGGAGTGGGCCTGGAGAGGAGAGGAGAGGAGCTGGGCTGGATCATACACGGGGCTGAAATGAGTACCTTCAATGGGACGCAGCCCTGGTTCTGGGACAGATTTGGTAGGACTAGATCCAGATTCCCTGGCTTGTGAGTTACGACGTTAATAGAGATTTCATGCTCTTTTTGAAGAAAATCAAACAATATATAAGGAGAGTAATAAAGTAAGGAAAGAATATTAGATATTTCATTGTGTTATACAATCATTTATTAAGTGTGGATTTAGGAAACATCTGGAGATGCCAAGTTTTTGAGTGTTAGTCACAAAAGTCAGTAATAGATTCTTCTATAGTTACACGGAAATTGCCATAACATCTCTGTGTTTGGATTTCAAAACATCCTCTCATTTACTCATTTTTCCAGCAGTTCATCCATTCACGAGAGTTTTGCTGGGTGGCTGTTGTGTGGCTTTGGGAGAACAGCTGTTACGGGATGCCGGCCCGCTTCGCTGGTGGGAGACTGCACCCCACCTTTTTCTGTCTTGGTTCTGCCCTCAGCACTTGGGATAGTGCGTGGGAACATCCAAGAAGTGTTTGAGTGAATTAAGAGTAATAGATTTTTTAATAAGTAGAAATCTGGAATAAATGTCTGCACTTACTCTTAGCCAAAAGGCCACGAAGCGATGGAATAAATGTCTAACTGCATGGGATATCACTTACTTGCTGAATACGTCTTCAGAGAACCCATGCTTTCACATTTGCCCCCCGAATCCCGTTTCACTTCTGTTTTTGCTTTTTTCTGGAAGGGTGTGTGAATGTCAAGGCAAGAGGTGAAGCTTGCCTGTCTGGAGTATTCATCCCTGGACTGGGCCGAGGTGCTCAAGAATGAACAGCCCCGACTGCCTGCCGGTGGGCTCCCAGTAGACTGCAGTGTCACCCAGTAGGAGGGAGGGAAGTGTTGTGTGGTAGAAGGCCCTTCCTGATAGCTTGAGAAATTAGACTATGAGTAATCCAGACTGAGGAGATGACGCGTGAGCACCACCCACTGTGACACCCACCAAGCCTGCTTCTGTTGATCTCATGGGTGTTTATTTCTGATCAGTATTGGGTTTCAATGCCTCTATTTTCATATCCTTGCTTAGTTTCTATCTTGTGTATGTGTGTGTGATAAGTCTTACCATTCCTGTGACATTTTAAATTTCCCAAAGGCAGAATCTGAGTTTTTCTCTTTTGAATCTTGTGTATCTTCTCTACCCACATGCAAAGGATACTTTGAAAAGATAAAAAATTCAGTCTTCATTAAGTAAGTGAATTCATGTAGCAGAATGATTCAGACTGAATATATTTTGTTTTGGTGGACAAATCTAGGTCCCCTGTTAAGGAAATTCCATCTGTACCAGAGTATATAAATATGTTCTGAATCTCAGGAACATTCTCTATTAGATGTCTAGATATCCTGATATCATAAAATCTGACCCTCAGTATCAGAGTTCTGATGGTAACTCTCACTTTCACTTCCCATTTTTATTTTAAAATAGAAATGTTCCTGATAAGCCACGTCAAAGGAAACTTGCCAGCTGCCAGGCAGATTCGTACACCACAGCAGGGTCACTATATTCTGTACATGACGTCCATCCAGTTACTGCTTTATGGTATGGATTGCATTGTAACACTGTGTGAAGTTAAAAGTCAATCCTGATTTGTGCTTTGAATATCTTCTAAAGGACTGTATATACCAGTGGTGGCAAACCTATGGCACGCATGCCACAGTGGGCTGTTTGTTTCATTGAAAGCTCTCAAAGGTTCCCCATCACTAACATATATGCTGTCATCTTCTAAGACAGAAAAACACTATGTAGGCAGCAGACTGACATTCAATGACCAGCCCATGCAGGTAAAAGCAGCAGAGCTTGCCAAATCTCCCAGTACCTCTTCATTCTATCCAAGCCAAGAAAGGTTCTGTAACCACTTATCGGCCCAGACAGTCTGCAGATGAGAGCCTGACCTATCAAAAGCTAGTCATTTCCAGGTGAAGCTAAACAAATCCAAAGCTGTAATTTTAACCAAATAGGAAATGGAGGTGAAGAACCGCAATGCATCTCTCTCCTGCATCTCCTTTTCCTTGGCTTGTCTTTGATTTACTTGCCCTGTGTGTCTTTTACTGACTATTGCAGTGCCTAACCCTTAACATACACATAATTAATGTTTCTTGAACTGATGGATGGCTGGGGATAGGAGGCCAGGGCAGGGGATGGATGGACAGATGGATGGATGGATGGATGGATGGATGGATGGACAGATAGATAGATCAGTGGGTAGCTAGATTCATGCATAGGTGGATAGGTAAGGAGGTGGGAAGGAAGGTAAGATGGGAGATAAATAAGTGGGTAGATATACTCACAAATATTGTACTTATTGATGAAATAGTGGTAGCCTGTGGAATTGAGTAGGACACATAATACACCAATACAGAAATCAAAATTATTTTGGAGAATGCATAAAACCATGATCAAAATCCTTATGTAGCACAACCTATTTTTGTATTTACTAAATACTAATAGTTCCTATAAGGTGGTATAGCTTTGTCCATGACATAATATCCACTATTTAATTTATTAGATTGAAAATCTAAAATTTATCACTTGAACAATAGTTGTATTTCTTCTTCTTCCAAAAAGTTTCTGGCTGACTGTTAAATAATGAAAGCATATTTAGTATAATTGCATTGATGACCCTCTGAGCAGAAGTAAAATTCTATGAAGGAAACTGAAAACCCACAAAACAACAAATTTACTCATTAATTCTTTCTTTCTAAGAAACTTCTTTGAACATGGTTAGGTTTTTTTAAACTGAGTTGGGAAATGGATCAATAAGTCCAAAACCAAATTAAAATGTTATAAATATTTATATGAGAAAAATGAAGCAATTTTGCTAGTTGGTTTTAAATCTCTTCTGGAGCAAGTGCTAGACTGACACTGGGACTTATTGTTTATTTGGAAAAATGATCCATATTATAGGAATTATCAAGTTTACCTATTATATTCAGGTTTTCCTTTTTTTTGCTATTCAGCCCTCCAGCACTTTGCATTTAATTTTTCCTAACTGTGGTAAAGAGCATTACATGCCACTCACATGTAGTTACACATGTGCATGCACACCTGCAAA
>RJWT010047208.1:0-11339 GCA_004365215.1 Cuniculus paca | reverse complement strand
AAAATATAAGCTATGTTAGGCACATGCAATAATGGAGCAGACACTAGGATTTTTACAAAATCTAAAAATGACCAGAGGAAAGTGGAAGACACCTTCCATACTTATTCATTTCTTTTATTCTAGAAGAGGCTGTGTCAGCTCACAAATGCCACCTGATGTGACTCTGGGAATAAAACATACTCTCCATAAGAAAGGATGGCACTGAAGAGCCCACTATATCAGTGCTGGACAGAGATCATTTCCAGCACATTTGGCTCCCCAAGCCTTTATGATGTCATGTGCACAATGGTTATCTGCCATCGTTTTTTTTTGGTACCGGAGATTGAACTCACAGCCTCACACTTGCCAGGCAGGCGCTTATGCCACTGAGCTAAATCCCTGGCCCAATCTGCCATCTTTTAATTCTATTTAGCTTTCTACTTCTTCCAAGGCCAAGATATATAAGGAAGGTCTATCTCCTGTATAAGAAAGGACTCTCTCTCCTGAAGTATACTCCTTTCACTCTTGATCAACAAAAATAATAAAACAGGATGAAGTTAAAACTAAGAACGTGGCACGGTATTTTCCCCTCCCTATAGAATAGCCATCTAGGATGCTGGCAGTTACCTGACCGTTTCTCCCTCAGTGGGTATGGGAGTTCCAGGGCTTTCCCTGCATATCTGGAAAGCAGCGAGTCAATATCATCCATGCTGAAGCCAATCTCCTGTCCAGCCAGCAGCTGCTGCAGGGTCTGCACAGCCACGGTGGCCCAATCCACTTTCATGTTCATCAGCAGCTGCTCCAACATGAGCAGGGGGTTGGAGGACAGGTGGGAATAGCTGGTCCGGTGCTGCTCAGGCAGGGTCAGTAGAACCTATTTTGGAATAGATCCACAGAGTAAAGAAAGTAGCTCACAGATTTCAGTAGTTCACAAATAACTGGGAAGGGGAAGGGTGCCAGAGATTAAAAGGCCCATAGTGCTGCTACTGGCTACGAGTCTTTTAGAAAGCAAGGGTCAATTTCCTCCCATCTAAATCCTGCAGGTGGTAATCAAGAAGTACCTCAAGTACCTTCACCTAGTCAAGGGGTTGATAGTCTTTCACTATCAAAGGTCAGATAGTATTTAGGACCTATGAAACAATTACACCCTGTCAATGTAGTATCAAAACAAAAACGGGCAGATACAGAAATGAACACACATGGCTATGTTCCAAGAAAATGTGATTTACGAAAACATGCTGAAGGCTAGATTTGGCCAAGAGGTGGTTATCTGCTCACCCCTGGCATGGCTGCCAGGCGTGGCTGAACCATGCCTGACCCTTAATGCCACCATTCTTACCATGTGAGGCTTTATTCAGAATGGGCAACACAGGTAATGCCAGCAGCTGCTTAAATCTAGTGTGTTGGTATATCATGAATGTAACGAGCACTAGGATTGAGATAGGTTCACTGGTTTTGTTCTGCTCATTGGCAATTTTCAAGGCTTCCCCAATTTAGGTACAGTGCATCAAAAAAACATTTTTTTAAAGGGTGTCTCTTCTTACAGCCAAGTGCTTACATTCATGACTTCCCCTGCACTTGTTCTGTGTTTTGGGGCAGTATATACACCTGTGAGTCAGAATAATTAGAAGAGTGAAAGAGGCTCCCACCTCTCTCTAAACCTTCCTTCACTGAATTACTTTTTCTAGCTTGTAGCTTCCTTTACTAGTGTTTCCCAGTTTATATAGCAAAGTTAAGGCTTGACTATTTCATCTGTTACTAACAAGACAAATAACCATTTTCTATTAGTACAGATTAGCTTATCAAGCAATAGCTTTAAGTCCTCATACCAGAATCCCTTTGCAAGATAGTCTGTCCTTATCCCAAGACAAGTTTTAACTGGTTTGGAGAGGAGGTCAACTACAGGTATTTTTAAAAGTCCAGGTGAAGGGGCCGGGGGTATAGCTCAGCAGTGTAGTGCCTGCCTGGCAAGCACAAGGTCCTGAGGTTTTTTTTAAGATCCTGAGTTTGATTCCCAGTACTCCCCCTGCCAAAAAAAAAAGTTCAGGTGAAGGCAGGGCATGGTGGCCCATGCACTTGTAATTCCAGCACTCAGGAGGCTGAGGTAGGAAGATTGCCATGAGTCTAAGGCCAGCCTGGGCTACAAAGTGAGTTTAAGTCCACCTTGGAGAGACTCTGTCTCACCCCTTCCTCCCCCAAAAAGTCCAAGTACATGGACTTATACATGGTCAGAATTGAGAAGCCATAACAAAGCAGACACCATGAAAAAGTATGGAAAACTTGAGAAGTCCAAGTAAAATTCCTTGTGGAGGCAGGGCAGTAAGAGTATGACATGTCCTAGAAGACTCAAGTGGGATATAGTGGCTGTTGAGATTTTATAAATAACACAGGCCAAGGACAGTAGGTACCTGGCAGAAAAGTCACTGAAAGAGTAGGTGGGAGAGAGACAGCAGCACCCCTACCAGGCATGCTTTCCCCGAAGCCACTTACCTTGGATCCCATGTACAGTGCCTGAATTTCACTGTGTCGAACAAAAGTCAATTCTCCATAGAAGTGACTGGTGAGGTAGTTGGCCAAGAAGTGTGAGGTGGCCAAGCTAGGGTGCTGGTCGAGGGACTGCTCTGTGACCTCAAGGCACATGGTGGGGTCAGGAATTCTTTGCAGGAGCTGTTGCAGGACAAGAATAGAGGAGGGTGAGGCCTGAATTCTCAGGCCAGCCTTCTTTGGACTGAGAATGGAATATTTAGGTTTATTCATTTTGGCTAATCCTTTCTCTATATTCATTTATCACCAACTCCATAGTTTCAGAAAAGAGCTATGGCTTTGGTAGGACCATAATTGAGCGGAATCCTGGACCCAGCTGCTCCACCTAGAACCTAATGCAAGGCTGAATCCGTTCTGCTCAAGATGACTATAACTGATCCTGAAGGACACAAAGAAGAAGGTGTATGATTGCAAATACTTGGGATTTAGCATGAAGCAAGCCCCTGGATTTGGCTAACCTTGTCCTTCCCCAGATGAAGAATGGAAGACTCAGAAGTTTACCTGTAGAGCCTTGTCATGGTCTTTTCTCTCTAAAAGGTACAGAAGATGCTTCTGATGTAAGCTGATTAAATGCTCCCTAGGAATGGGGTACAGACAGCCCCAGTCCTCACACAGCTCATACTCCTGGAAGGAAATGCGCATGACTTTAATTCCTTCAAGTTACTGGCTTGTCACTTCTTCACTTTTGCTTGACTTTTCTCAGCAGTATTAAGACTACTAAGCCCCAGAACATTTGGTAAATACAGGACTGATGGGATTAAAGTGAGATCATAAATAAAGGACCAGAGTAGCAAGTTAAGGTATGAAAATGATTGAAGCAGGCTGACTGCTAATTTCATTTCCCTCTTTGCTCTACTATAAGGAAGAAAAGCAGATGCCATAGGGTGACTGTGTTGTCAGCCCTGGGGAAATACTAAGAGTGGAAAAACTAAGACAACTCTGTTCAGTGGTGATAAAAAGGACTAGGTATATAGCTTGGTGTGAAGGCCCTGAATTCAACCCCTGGTGTCACAAAAAGAAAAAAATTAAAATTTTGTTCTAATTTAAAAATTTCCCTATTTTAAAAGTTTATCAATGAAGTCAACATGAAAAAATAAATATTCTGTCAACCATTATATAAGCTGAGCAAACATGGGAGAGGGGTTTAGATTCCATCGTGTCCCCTTCTACTCCACCATCCCCCAACTTAAGAACTTTACATTAAAGTCTCAGAGGATGGAATTCTCAGGACTTGGCCCAAATATCCCAACTTGGTGGTATGTGCAATGCTCTTCCCACACCTCTGCCTGGGCAACCTTCTTCTGGATGATTCCTTGTTTCTCAGGCTGTGTCAAGTACCTGCCTGAGCTCCCATGATCTGTCACCTGAATTATATTGCAACCACCTTAGGATATATCTTACATCACTCCTCTGAAGTGTGAGTCACTCCAGGGCAGAAAGTGAAATTAATTATCTTTGTCTTACCACCATCTGGCACAGAAAACTGGCTGCATTCGGTAAACATTTACTAAATGAATGAACATGTGAATGAGCATTAACATTTTGAACTATGGTATATCAGCTGCTAAAAAGGTAGATAAAATTTTAGTTAACACTCAAATGGCCAATAAGCAGAGGACAGATATTCACATTAATTTCTAATCATGAACATGAAAATTGAAACAGCGAGATACCATCCTTGGGGAAAATGTGAAAAGTTGGACAACATAAAAAGTTGGTGAGGATATATACAGCAATAGGAATAATGAACTGACTTGAAGAGGGATTTGATACCATCTAAATACAGGTGAGGATGACAAGGAAATCTCGCTTCTAGGTATACATTCTGTATCTAGTACACAGTGTAGAAAACCTCACATAAGAATGCAGGGGTCAGAATACAAAAGTGGCATTTGTAATGTCCTCTACACTTACCTGTATGTTAGTGTTATGGTTTGGATCTGAAATGTCACCCGAAAGTCTCATGTGTTTGGAAGGTGACTGGATCATGGGGGTGCTACGCTCACTGGCTGATTAGTCCCTCTGATGGATTCACAGGTCATGTGCTGTTAGGAGGGGAGTCACTAGGAGTGTGACATGGAAACATGGATCTGTCTCCCTGGCTCCACCATTCTCTTTCTGCTTCTTGGTTGACAGGATATGAGCCACTTTCCTCCTCCAGGCCCTTCCCACATGCCATTTCTGCCCTGGACCCAGCTGACCACGAGCCAGAATAAACCTTTCCTCCTTTAAGTTGTGGATGATGGGTATTGTGTTCCAGCAACAACAAAACTGACCAAGATAGTTGTCAAGTTTCACAACTGAGGAACAGGGAAAACAAGGTGGCATAGCTATAAAAAATGTGGACACTGATTTACAGAAAGGAGCCCGCATAACCAGTTAAGGAGCTGCAGCACTGAAGGAGGATGAAAAGGGAAATGGTACCTGTGCTTCTAGGATCATGCTCATGACAGATGATGGGTCTGAAATACAGCAGCTCCTTAGGGTCTGCCAGTCACACCATGCTGGAGGCTCCTGCAAGTCCAGAATCTAAGGAAAGACAGGAAAATCAATCAAACCACACTACTGCTTCTCCCTTCACGAACAACTCTCTGATGTTTCGAGGGACCTCTGCCCCAAATCAGGCTACCTGCCAGGAAAGAGGAAGGAGAGCAAACACAGCAAAGATTGCTTCATGAGGAGACTGAACTTCTCAGGGAGCAAAGGCTGAATGAGAGGCCAGGATCAGGGCCTTTCACTAGTGAGGAGAGTTCTCAGAGGCCTGAAGCTTGTCCATCTCCACCCATGAGATTCTTCTGGGTTGAATGGTCTGTGAATCACTTTTCTTGCAGCATTTTAGTTTTGCATGAAAATTGCTAAGGAGGTGTGAAAAGAAAAGCCTTTGCCACTGCCATCTTCAATTTCCCTGGTGAGGCTCAAGACTGCTCTGTTCGAAGGACCCAAGGAAATGAGCATGTATTATACACGTCATGTGGCTGAGCCTGACAGCTCCCCTGAGCCCCTTCAGCTTGGATATGACATGTGTCCCACAAGAATCTTTCACTTTTGAAGCTGTCACAGCCACGCATCCTTTTAAAATGACTCTGAAAATTTAGCTCAAATTTAAAAGTCTTTAAGACATACTATACATAAAACATACGTGAAGCTCCAATATACATGTGAAACCTTTAAAGACTGCAGAACACCATTCCAATGTTAATTCTGTTATTATTATCCTTGCTTGATGCAAACGGTGTTTGTTATTATTATCCTTGCTTGATGCAAATTAAAATAGTAAGAGTAAATAACACAGAAACCAGATAGGAGGCTTTCTTTGTTCATGTAAAAATAGAAGCCTGAGCTGGGCATGGTGACACACGTCTGTATTCCCAGCACTTGGGAGGCTGAGGCAGGAGGATTGCCATGAGTTTAAGACCAACTGGACTAATAATGAGTTGAAGGCCAGCCTGAAGTACATTGTGAGACCCTATCTCAGAAAAGCAAAGAAACAAACAAAAAAACAGAAGCCTGATGCACAGCAAAAGTCAGACCTAGATTTCTGTTTCTTTTACTTCTTTTTTGGGGGTGGGGTACTGGGGATTGGTCACAAGATCTTTCACATTGAGTCCTTTTATCTTTTTTTTTTTTTTTAAACTTTTGAGACAGCATCTTGCTACACAGTTGATAAACTCACTATGTAGCTTTGCCTCAAACTTGCAGCAATCCTATCTCAGACTCCCATGTACTGGGACTCCAGCACATGCTACACCTGGCTTTTCTTTTAAGGAAAAAATTTTTTTAACTCTTAAGACAGGATTTTAAATGCTAAATTTAGTTGATAAATTGGTCTGGCTGGGCTCAAATTTGGAGTCCTTTTGTCTCAGCCTCTTCTGGTGCTGGGATTACAGGCATGCAACACCAACATTTTCTGCTTCTTAAGATATTCTATCACATGAGAATAGGCTGAGGTCTGTCACAGAGGGAGAAGCCCGTTTCCTTCTCTTGATGCTAGGGCCCATACCTTCTGATATACTTGAAGCTCCACCTGCTTCCTCTGCAGCTCAGACTTTAGTCCTTCTTGGACAGCTGTGTCTGAAATGCAGTAGGCCAAGATCTCCAGACACGACTCCAAGGGCCACCGATCCACAAACCGCAGGGCCAGCTGACTTCTCAGAGACGCATCCTTCACAGGAAACAGGTATTGCCAACCCTCCTTGTCTATAAGACAAAAAAAGATGCCTAGAGGCAGCAAAGCTGGCATTTCAAGAGTTCAAAACTCCAAGTTACTTCTTAAGAGTGGACTTTGTGCTGGGCGTGGTGGCTCACGCCTGTGATCCCAGCACTCGGGAGGCTGAGACAGGAGGATCATAGTGAGTTCGAGACCAGCCTGGGCTACAAAGTGAGCTCAAGTCCAGCCTGAACTGCATAGCGAGACCCTGTCTCAAAAAGACAAGGGCCAGGGATCTAGCTCAGTGGCCTAAGTGCCTGCCTGGCAAGCGTGAGGTCATGAGTTCAATCCCCAGTGCCACAAAAAAAAAAGAAAAAAGTGGGCTTTGTTTGATCTCATACAACAGAGGCTTGGAAGATCTTTAAGGTCCATGTGACCTTAACCACAGTGTACAAATACTTTACAAAGAGTTTACTGGCCCCTGTTTTAAAGTGGTCCCTAGCTTCAACTCTCTCCTGGGCTTCTAAGGGTGGTACCCAGATTACTTGTTTATGGAATTTTACAATGACTCTGATATGCAGGACTGAGCATATTGGTTACTGTTATGAATGCCCATTCTAAGATCAGATTGACTTGGGTTCTAAGCTCTACTCTGCCACTTAGCACTCTGGGCAAATTCTCTGACTTCTCCAAGCCTCAATCTCCTCTGGCATTTTTCTCTAGAGCAATTATAAGAATTACATGTGATGATAAACTCACAGTGAATGCTAAATATTATTGTTACCACCAGTGAAAGAGAAAGGCACGGCTTTCTGCTCACCACATGCCGCTGCACAGCTCAGGACTGCATCCCTTATGCTGCTCAGACCATCCACATCTCGCCCATACACTTCGATGAGCTGAAGGGCCCGTGGCCAATCTCTGGCCAACAGAGCTTCCTCAAAGGCTTCGGTGAGCACGTCCAGGGCAAGGGGAGAATGCAGGCCCAGGAGCACAGTAGAGAGATTGGCTTGACCACACAGACTGGCTGCCAGACTCTTTCCTTGCTCAGAGGACCCACGGAGGGGCTCCCAGGCAGCCAAGAGGGAGGCCTCAAGCATAGGGAACTGTTCCAGGAGGTGCTCACACTCTCGGGCCAGCTGCCCTGCAGTCAGAGGCACCTCCCTGCGTCCACGAAGCTCCTTCCATGACAAGCTAGACTTGCTGATCTTTGACCCCTGGGAAGCCCCAAGGCAGGCCACTGTAGCCAGTAGCTTTGAGCAGGATTTAAGGAAGGCCAAGGCAGAGGAGGTGAGCGCTGGGGGTGATGAGTCCTTTGGGCTGGAGCAGTGCTTCTTCTCTGACGTGGGATTCTCGGTTGG
The DNA here is from genome assembly GCA_004365215.1 of Cuniculus paca. NCBI lineage: Eukaryota > Metazoa > Chordata > Mammalia > Rodentia > Cuniculidae > Cuniculus > Cuniculus paca. Next base: position 3,308 of record RJWT010047208.1, on the reverse strand, counting down.
CCTAGGGGAGCTTGGTGCAGAAAGAGGAAGGTCATCCAGGAAGTGGGAGATGTACTGCTGGGCCAGGATACCCAGCTGGGCCAGGAAGGATGATGTCTGCTGGTTTTGCAGAGAGGAGCAAAGGGCAAGGGGCTCACAGCAGCAGTCGATAATAACCTGTGGCACACTTAGGCTGAGACCTTCTCGGGCCAGAAGGGCTGCCAGCCTGGAGGGACAAAAGCAGAGGGTATGCAGGACCGGAATACATGGACATTATCAACAATCTTACAATTTCTTTATGCTTAGACAGCGAATGGAAATGAAAGCAACTGTTCCCCTCTTTATTTTTGCAATACTGGAGATTGAACCCAGAGTCTCACACATGCTAAGTAAGCATACTACCTGAGCTGCATCTCTAGCTCTTTAAAAAAAAAAAAAAAAAAAAAAAAAAAAAGACGAGGCCTCACTATATAGTTCAGGCTGGCCTTGAACTTGCCACAATCCTCCTGTCTCAGCTTCCTGAGTGCTGGGATTACAGGCAGGTGCCACAATGCCTGGCAGTTAGTTTTTTGTTTTCTTTTTGAGACAGGACATTGTTATATAGTTCAGGCTGGCCTTGAACTCACTATGTACCCCAGGATGGGCTTGAACTTGTGGTGATTCTTCTGCCTCAGCTTCCCAAGTACTGCACCACCATGCTTGGTCTGTCTCTTTTTAACACACACTCACACTCGAGCTTATTAGACATACTACTCTGCCTTATGCTTAATAACACATCTGAGAGATCTGTCCTTACCCACTACAGAAAAGAGCCTCATGATTTCTTACAGCTAAGTAAGCATTCCATTATGTGCACTAACCATAACTTAACTTGTTTATTAGTGGACAGTGGGGTCTTCTAATCTGTTGTACATACATCACTTTTCATATGTACAATAAAGTTGCAGGATAAGTTCCCTAACATGGATTACTAGATCAAAAGGAACATGAATTTGTAATCTCACTATTGACAAATTGCCATCCCACAGAGGTTATACCAATTTATAACCCACCAGCAATCCCTGAGAATGCTTACTGTTCTATAGCCAATACAACTATTGTTATCAAACTTCTGGATTTTTGCCTATAAATAAATATTGTTGGAAGCCATTGAAACTGGAAATTGAACACAAGTGCAGGGCTGCGGCATGGCTGGATGTCTCAAAGACCACAGCTGAGGATACCTGGCTCCAACCCCAATTAACTAAATAAAGACTGTAGCTGCAGACATTTCACTCCTGTAGTGAAATGGCCTCTGGAGATTTTCTCCTAAGATCCTTCTACTAAATTAACATAATTTGTTACTTGGAAAAATTCTTGAACCACTCCCAAGGTCGTGCTCAGATCCTGCCCTTTCCTCAGCATCCCATCTCCTTTTTTTGAAGACCTAATAAATACAGAGACATTCCTTGTCTCAGCCTCCAGAGTCTGAAGCTCTGTTAGAGGGTTTTGACCCTCCTGGAACCCTAAAATCACACCACTTGTCTCTCATTTATTTAAGCCTTCCCCGCACACTCGTTTGGGAGATTGGGGATCTTGGCTGGGTCCCCGATAAAAGATTCATCCATTAATCTCATATTTGCAATGGATATGTTAGCAGTAGCAAGTGAGAAAAAGAAATACTGAATTTTTAACATACTGTATAGAATACACAGTAAGAGCAAAGTCTGGAAAAATCTCTGTCATGATCCCAAGCACAACCCAAGGAAGTTTTATTGATGAAGCAATCTGCCAGCTCCCATATGGGTACTTCCTACCTGTCTGGGGGAACTTGTCTCTCCAGTAGGAGATGCGACGCAAGTTGGGAAGGACTCTGTTGCAGGAGAATAAAGGGATTTCCTATCTTGACCTCCACGTGCTCTGCAAAGGTAGAGAAAACAACCTTTGTTTATGCTACTGACTGTAATAATTCAGAATCCTGTTTCCCAGGATAAATAAAAAAAGCACATGAAAACAACATAGAGAACTAGGTAAAGCGTATTGACATGATTTATGCTAGGTAAAGGGTATTCTCAATATGACCTGACCACAAATTAGACCTCATCACAAAGGTCTCTACACCTTACCACTGTTTTAAGGATTTCCAATCTAGACAAACTTAGTGGGCAGGTCTAGCCAAAGGGAATTTACTCTTACTCACTTCAACCTGAATGAAGTGCATGCTCTACAGGTTGAGTATCCCATACCTAAAATGCTTTGGGTCAGATGTGTTTTGGATTTTGGAATATTTGCATATACATAATGAGATATCATGGGGAGGGTATCCAAGTCTAAACATGAAATTCCTCTAAGTTTCATTTACATTTTATACACATGGCCCAAGATAATTTTATGCAACATTTGTAGTGTACCTGTATTTTAACTATAAGCTTTCAAATGTGGAATCTCCCACTTATGACATCAGGTTGACTCGCAAAAAGGTCTGGATTTTGGAGCATTTAGAATTACAGATTTTCTAATTATGTATGCTTGGCCTATATTTGCTCTGGCACTCAAATAAGAATCTGGTACTTAAAAAAAACTTGATCCCTCTATTGGGTCTTCAAACCTGCAATGGACCTACGGTCTGACAGAGACATTTATGAGTCATTAATTCCATGAGATTTTGAGTACTCCCATGTGCTGTGCAACTGTACTTAGCACAACAATGCCTAAGATGGACAGAGATGAGTAAGAGGAGAATCTTACAAATCTGATATCCTTGGCTATGGTTAAATCCCAGAATCTCTTAATAGCTTGCCATTCTTCTTCCTTGCTCTATATACTTACAGGCCAGTTTTGACTTCTGCTTCCTCTTTCTTGTTACTTACCAGGCTCAGAGCTCAAACTCTGAAGAAGGATAGCAGCCAAGGTGCTACAGTAACTGAAGAAGGTGCCCAGGTAGTCAGTCTGTCTGTTGCCTGCTGAGGTCTGTTTGCCCAGATTCTTCTGCAGGAGCTGAGTCTGGATGTACACAGGGTGAGCCTCGGCCTCAGGAGATTTCTGGGATGCCTGCTCCACCAGGGAAGAAAGTGGAGTACTCCTGGGCTCTGCGAGGGTTACGGTTGGGGAAGGGACATAGGCTTTAGTCTATGCACTCAGAACTGGGTCAATTTCTAAGCAATATGTAAAACTAAGACTATTATAGATGGCACTGGGTACCATGTAGTTTGGACACTGTACTTGCAAGGGAGATATAAAATCCTAATTTGGATATCTAGACAAGCAATTCCCCGCCAGGAAGAATTTTGAGTCTGAACAAATCAAGATACACAGTTGGGTTTTCACCTTGGTTCCTCTAGGATGAAATA